>JAQQSY010004542.1:0-12249 GCA_028646535.1 Procyon lotor
TTCTACCGACGACAACTCCAAGGTCCTACTAGTGCTTTGGTGGCTTATTGTCTACTATTCATTCCCGAAGGAAATGCTGGAAGTGAGTTCTGTGACAGTAAAATGAAGGTGCAGTTTCCTCCAATGTTCACAGATGCCCTAAATTCTATCCACAGACCTCCACTGCAGAACTAGCTGATTCTTAGCCACTATACTGTTTAGCTCTGAGAGGAAATGGCCAAAGTTAGGAAACTCTCGGTCATGGTTAGAAGTGTGGGCTCGGATGCAGATACACCTGTTTCAGATCCTAGCTCTGTGTAAGTTTGGGCAAGTGGCTTATTCTAGCTTTTGTTTTCATCATCTACAATCTTGAGATAGTAACAGCATATAACATTTGTTGAGCGTGTGGTCTTTGCTCAGTCAATGATGGTTATTAGGTGAAAGACTGAGGTTCCAATCAAATTGTGACTAAGCCATGTCAGCATTCCTGGGTTCTGTGGTTCTAAAGAGTCATTTGTTCATTTGTTCGTTCATTCATTCATTCATTCATTCATTTATCCTAACAGGCTTTCTCAATATTTTCTGGATACCAGGCATTCCACTAGACACATGGCTTAGGCGTCAAGGACTTTTCTGGTTCAATCCCTGCTGCAAACTATAGTCAGATGCCTGGGCTCCACCAAAGAGCAGTTAAATCAGACTCTTTATGGTGGTGCTGGGACCACTCCCCAGTGATTCTGCTAGGCAGTCAGGGTTGAGAACATTGGCAAGAAGGAGAGACAGCCCTATAAGCATCTCTAATGCATCATGGAGTTTGGCTCAAGGTGCTCTTGGGAGCACTTAGTGGAGGGAGATTTGATTTGACCAAGGTAGGAGGGCATTTGAGAAGACTTCACCAAGAAGGTAATGACAGTTGAGCTTATCCATGAGGGATGAGCTGGATTTCACTAGAGGAAGGAGGTGGGGAGGGAATTCCAGCTCAAGCATGCACCTGAGGGGTGAGTCACATGGTTTACCTCAAGAGTGAGAAGCTGCCTAGTGGGGGAGAGGCAGGTGAAGTCCTCAACTTTGTTCTGTAATAGATGGAAAGTTCTAGAAGTTTTGACAGAACAGCATGGCATTAAACAATGGTCCCGAATTTCCCCATTGCTAAGTATGGTTCCTCCCAGGGTTTCCAAATCTAGAGGCCTCTCGCAAGACAACCTTACCTTCTTTCTTTACTGTAGGAGCTGGAAGGCATTGTTATTGACTTGGGAGAGATCCGGAAACAAGCCTTGCAGAGCCCTGGTGTGAACCGCAGCCTGTTTCTCATCACACTGGAGAGGTGTTTCCAGGTGCTGAACTCCCTAGAGTGTGTAGAGATCCTGGGCAGGGTGCTGAGGGGCTCCTCAGGCAGCCTTCTGCAGCCGGACATCACAGAGAAGCTCCCCCGGGACCTGCGTGAGGACGCTTTCAAGAACCTGTGAGCATTTCCCCCAGCCCGTGAACCCCACTCTCCATTTCTCAGAGGTAATGTTCGGCAGAGGGGAGAAAGCCAGGGGAGCAGGTTAACATGTGAGACCTGAAGCAGAGCTTAACGTCTGTGGAGTTTAGAAATGGTTTGATTAACATAGTGCCTCCCAAATGTCAGTCATTCTGGTACCATCCTCACAATTTTTGCTGTATCTGTACACCGCTGGTACTATGTTTTCCTTTTTTATTTTCAATAGTAACTCATTATTCTTATTTTTATTTATTTATTTTAAAAGTACTTTATTTATTTATTTATTTGACAGAGAGAGAAAGAGCACAAGCATGGGGAGGGAGCAGGAAAGGGAGAAACAGGCTCCTCACTGAGCAGGGAGCCTGATGCGGGGCCCAATCCCAGGACCCTGGGATCATGACCCCAGCCAAAAGCAGACACTTAACTGACTGAGTCCCCCAGGAGCCCCATGACTCATTCTTTTTAATTCACATTTATTTAAAAAGTAACTTTGATCTCAGTACTGTGAGGTCAAGTCATATTTGGACTAAGTAGGACTGCTGCCTATGACAGCAAGGAGGCCATTGGTGACTGGGGCCCTGGGGAGAGGTGTGGGGGGGGAGGGGACCAGGCCGTAGTGGTTAAAGGTGACCAAGACACGTTATACCCAGTGGGGTGTCTATAATCAAAATGTCAGATAAATATTTGCAAATGACATATCTGATAAGGGGGTTAGTATCCAAAATATATGAAGAACTTACCAAACTTAACAGCTCAAAACCAAATAATCCAATTAAAAATGGGCAGAAGACATGAATAGATATTTTTTCCAAAGAAGACATACAGATAAGAGACTCATGAAAATGCTCAACATCACTCAGCATCAAGGAAATGCGAATCAAAACCACAGTGAGATACCACCTCGCACCTGTCAGAATGGCTGAAATCAACAACACAAGAAACAACAGGTGTGGGCAAGGATGCAGAGAAAGGGGAACCCTCTTGCACTGTTGGTGGGGATACAAACTGGTGTAGCTACTCTGGAAAACAGTATTGTGGTTCCTCAGAAAGTTAAAAATAGAACTACCCTATGATCCAGCATTGCATTGCTAGGTATTTACCCAAAGGCTACAAAAATGCTAATTCGAGGAGAAACATGCACCCCAATGTTTTATAGCAGCAGTATCTACAATAGCCAAATTATGGAAACTACCAAAGTGTCCATCAATTGATGAGTGGATAAAGAAGGTGTCATCATATACACATCGTGGATATTACTAAATATAAAGTAATATCCATATATTACTGTATATATGTATTCATATATCCAGTATGGATACATATAGTATCCATATGGCTACTATAAATAGCCATAAAAAGTAATGAAATCTTGCCATTTGCAATGATGTGGATGGAACTAGAGAATATTATGCTAAGTGAAATAAATCAGACAGAGAAAGACAAATACCGTGTGCTTTCACTCATATGTGGAATTTAAGAAACAAAGCAAATGAGCAAAGGGAAAAGGAGAAAGGCAAACCAAGAAACAGACTCTTTAATGGCCGAGAACAAACTGATGGTTACTAGGGGGTGGTGGGTGAGGGATGGGTTAAATAGGTGATGAGGATTAAGGCGTGCACTTGTGATGAGCACCGGGTGTTATATGGAATTGTACATTAGCTAACTGAAATTTAAACAAAAACTGAAAAAAAAACCAAACCCAGAATATCAGATACTAACCAGTGTCGGTGAGGATATGGAGAAATCAGAAAACAATCATATTTCTGATTGGGTGAGAATGTGAAATCGTGCAGCCTCTTTGGACAACAATCTGGCGGTTCCTCGAAAGGCCAAGTGCAGAGTTGTCATCTAACCCAGCAGTCCTGGGTGTCTCCCCAAGAGAGATGAAAATGTCTGTGTGCACAAAAACTGGCACATGAATGTTTATAGCAGCATCATTCATAATAAACCAAAGGTGGAAACCACCCAGAGGTCCATCAGCTGGGGAACAGATAAACAAAATGTGGTGGGAATCAGACCGTGGAATAGTATTCAGCCCTGAAAAGGCCACGAATGAGGTGCTGATGCCTTGTCCAACATGCGTGATCGTTGGAGACATCATGCCAAGTGAAAGAAGCCAGTCACAAAGATGACATATCGCATGCTTCTGTTTCTCTGAAATGTCCAGAAGAGGCAAATCTATGGAGACAGAAAGTAAAGCAGTAGTTTCTAGGGGTTGGGGTGACTAGTAGGTGGGGGGTGGTAGTTAAAGGGTATGGTGTTTCTTTTTGAGACGCTTAAAGTGTTCAAAAATTGAACGTGGTCATGTTGGCACAACTCTGGGAACACCATTGAACGGTACATTTTCAATGGGTGAATTGTATATGTGGGAATTATATCTCCATAATACTGTTACAAAAAAAAAGAAGGGGCACGCGGCTCAGTTGGTTAAGTGTCTGCCTTTGGCTCAGGTCATGATCCCAGGGTCCTGGGATGGATCTAGGGTCCCAGGGTTCTGGGATGGAGCCCTGCATTGGGCTCTGTGGGGAACCTGCTCTCCCTCTCCCTCTGTACCTCACCCCTGCTCATGCTTTCTTGCAAATAAATAAAATCGTAAAAAATTAAAAAAACTAAAAAAGAAGACGTGACCCAGAAGAGAGGAAGTGGAAAGCACTCTTTGGAAGGTATTTGGAGGTGAAGGGTAAAGGAGAAATGGACAATAGCTGCATGCAGCAAGGGAGGGGGAAGGCTTTTTAACACAAGACAGCTTTGGGTCCCCATTGGCTATTTTGGCCCTGTCGCTAGTCGTCCACTTGTTTGTTCCTTAATTGACAGCCGTGTTCGTCATTTAGATCTGCAGTGTTCAAAGATCTCTACGACCAAACTTCGGCTCATTCCCAGAGAGCTCTCTACTCCTGGATGACTGGGATTTTGCAGACGTCCTCCAACGCTAGTGGTGAGCCTGGGCTTCGAGGTGGGATCGCTTATCAGGGGGAGTCTGGCCTTAAAAGTGGTGCTTCCTCTCTGAAGATAGGAATTTGCTTTCATTGTCATTTCTGGTTTTTATCTGTCCTTCCCACCTTCCAAAAAGGGTTTGATGTAGCTTATGGAATAAAACACATACCCCAGGGGTGCCTGGGGAGCTCAGTTGGTTCAGTGTCTGCCTTTGGCTCAGGTCATGGTTCCAGGGTCCTGGGATCAAGTCCCACGTTGGTCTCCATGCTCATCGGGGAGCCTGCTGTTCTCTCTCCCTCTGCCCTGGCTTATGCTCTCTCTCTTGCTCTAGCTCTGTCTCTGTCTCTCTCTCTCAAATAGTGTTTTTTAAGATTTTACTTATTTGAGAGAGAGAGTGAGAGGGAGCACCAACCGGGGATTGGTGGGGCAGAGGGAGAGGGAGAAGCAGGCTTCCTATGAGCAGGGAGCCCGACACAGGTTTGATTCGGGGACCCTGAGATCATGACCTGAGCTGAAGGCAGACGCTTAACCGACTGAGCCGCCCAGGCGCCCCAAATAAATAAAATCTTAAAAAAAAAAAACCCCAAACAAACCACAAAACCTATTCCATCCATACACTTCCCACACGTTCACGTCCAAAATAAGGATGTCGGTGCATCTTACAATCAGTGGGCTGTCCTAGTTTGTAAGTGGAACGTAAGGAACGACAGCATTTTGGATTCGAACAGAACCTTTTAGAATGAAGTTTCAAGTTCATAAATCTGTGTCATAAATCTGGATTAAAGTGGGACGTGGTAAATTTTTAAAAGGAAATAGGGCCAAAAAGCACAGAAATCTAGCTCGAAGTTTCCTGGCAGCCAAGGCAGAAAGAGGTCAAGACTCATTTATTTTATAGATGTGTATTAGAGGAGTCGAATTCGTGGAGCCGGAAAGTAGGAACGGTGGTTGTTGGGGGGCTAGGAGGAGAGGGAGCTGGGAGGTGTTGTTTCTTGGAGGCAGTTTTGGATTTGTCCTGGAAGTGGGTGGTGTTGATGGTTACACAGCGAGGTGAATGTACTTGATACCACGGAACTATCCACTTACAAACGGTTAAGTTAGTAAACTGTATGCTAGGTTTCGACACCTGAAAAAAAAAAAAGCAAGGAAAGAATGACTCTGTAGGGGAGTCATGCAGACAGTGTCACGGATGGCTTCCATCTGTTGAGTTTGTAACGTGAGCCGTGTAAACAGAATAAACTTTTTACTTATTTTATTTTTTTTTTAAAGGTTTTATTTATTTATTTGAGAGAGAGAGGGAGAGCACAGAGGGAAAGTAGGAGGGAGAAGCAGACTCCCCGCAGAGCAGAGAGACCGACTCGGGGCTCGATCCCAGGACCCTGAGATCAAGACCTGAACCGAAGGCAGAGGCTTTAACCCACTGAGCCACCCAGACGCCCCCAGAATAAACTTTTTAAACACTTAGCAAATCCTACTGTGTGTCAGCCACTGGAGATGCAGAGGAAAATAAGACAAAGTCTCTGCTGTCATAGAGCTCTTGTTTTATTGGAGGAGAGTAGGTGGAGAAAAGTTTTAAACCAGCAAATGGAGTGAGAGAGAGAGAGAGAGAGAAAGAGAGAGAGAGAGAAGGCTCAGGGACCAGTAGGTGCTATGAAGAAAAGAAAAGAAAATGGATACATGCCATGGAAAGAAAGGCTTAGTATTTTTGACCAGAACAGGGCTTGGCCCTTGTTTTCTATAGAACCTCTTAGGCTCTGTGGGCCTGTAGTCTGGGGCTCAACGAGTCAATGCTGATGTCCCGGTGCTACAGCAGATCTTGCCAACAGATGAGCAGGCCTGGCTGTGTCCCGTGGAGCCTTATTTACCCCCGTGGGCCCTGAAATTGGGATTTCATAATTGTCCCATGTCACAAAATCGTCTTCATTCGATGTGACTTCCAACCACATAAAAGTGTAAAGACCAAGCTCACAGCTTCTACAAAAGCAGATGCCGGGCAGGATTTGGCTGGTGGGGTGTACTTTGCCAGCCTCTGGACTGAGGACTCAGAGAGGACCTGACATTTGAATTGAGACCAAAATGCGAAATGGATTGGGTCCCGTGAGGCTCTGGGGGAAGGGTGTTGCGGGCTTGGGAATAGCAAGCACAGAGGCCCTGGGGTGCGAATGAGCTCAGGGTTTTGGGGAAACTAAAGGAAGCCTGTGGGATTGGAGCTTAGTGAGGGCCAGTCCTCTTCCTGGAATTAAGCTTTGAGATTCGTGCTGCGTAAGGCATTCAACAACAGAATAAACAATGCCTCCGGCATGTAGCAGAATTCCCTCTGCCTGACGCATATTTATGGCCTCCAGAAATCTGAATCTCACAGAGTGTAACCCTGAGAAGAGCCACTCAGCCTCTAGACTTTCCTTCTAAAATTCCTATATGCCGTGTTTCGTTATTATACTAAAGTGAATCAAAATGAATTCTACTTGGACTTTAAGCTTTTTATTTCTCACAAAGTTCCTCGAGGTAACTGGGAACACTTCGGGTGTTAAAAATACCCCGATCTTCGGGGTCCTTGGTCTGCAGAAATACAGTTTATGCTCTATAATTAATTTAACATTAACAACTCAACTTGGTTCTTGATGAATGTAGTGGTTCCCTCCCCCACCCCCACCCGCCCAGTCTTCTCACACTCTGGGACCGGGACTTCTAATAACCCGGTCAAATGTCCAGAGTCTTCATCTCATGTAGGGGGTCCTGGGGTGTTTAGCTGAGCTCACCCCAGTGGCTCTGACTCTTGGGCTGGGGAGGCATCCCGCTGTTCTTGTGACCCAGCCCACGCAGCAGCTGACTTCACCATCTGGTCTGGGCATGAGAGTCATTGCCCCTGGCTCTTTGCAACACCTCCTGGTGATGGAGTCACTGTGCCCTGTAAACGCACCCCTGCTTCTTCTGTTTCCCCAAAATACCACCAGCACAGTGCCTCTGAGTAGCGTAACATCTCATAGCGGGGAGGCTGTCCATGAATGGCTGTTGAATGAATGAATGAACAGAAGAAGGTGGTCCTGACATCAAAGATGTTTTTGCCTATGACATACCAGACAGAGGCTTTTTTAAAAAATTTCTTTATTTCTTTATTTACGTATATCTCCATTTATTTTTTTGCAGATGACTCTGTTTCATGGGTCAGTGCAGAAAACTTATGGATTTTGGGCAGATATATGGTTCACCTATCATTTGAAGAAATCGTGAAAATTAGTCCTGTAGAAGTAAGTGGGAAACATACATTTCCACATCCCCATCACCAAGCCATCCCGGGAAAGGTGTATTCTAAACCTCTCATGTTCAGCCAGCCAGTCAAGGTGCCCTGGAAAATTGGATACCCACCTCAGCCAATATATCGAGAGTCTCTGAATAAAACTCTTGGGATGAGGCCTCAAGTGGTTGGTCATCAGATTGTGTTTAGTGTAGATGAGCCAAGAAAAGAACAAGAATTTTAGACAACCAAGATAGCTCTGATGTGAACAAATATGGTATAAAGAAAATGTTGACTGTGAACCAAGAATCATTTTAGGGTATTTTTGTATTCAAGAAAGGCCAAGGACAATAGCTCTGGAGTTTCTGGTCCTTGGAAGCATGAACCCAAATCAAACGAATCATGGATTACTGGAGACTTCTATTTATAGCTACTTCTATTGATAGCTATTTCAGCATGAGCACTGATTGGATTTTAACAGTAGAGTTTGTAGTTGAGAAATGTACAAGTTCTAAGGTTACTTTGCGCTCACTGGTCAGCCTGTCTCTGTCCTGAGGTTGACCCAGTGACACCAAAGTCCCCTGGGCATTATGATTCTGGAATGCAGCCTCCGAAGCATGCTGCCGACAGGGAGGCATTCATAAAGACTTTGAATTTTTTTCTTGCCTCCAGTTTTTTTTATCATGTGCGCCTTGACTTTCTTCTGGCCAGTGAGAGAAGTGTTTGTATCACATGACTGGCTCGCTCAAGGGCCAGTTGATCCAACAATGTCTGCTTATTATGAATCTGGATGCAGAACCAGGTTCTTCTTTCTATTTTTTAAAAGATTTTATTTACTTATTTCAGAGAGAGAGAGCACAAGTGGAGGGGGAGGGGCGGAGAGAGAGGCAGGCTCCCAGCTGAGCAGGGAGCCGGATGTGGGGCTTGATCCCAGTACTCTGAGATCATGACCTGGACCGAAGGTGGACGCTTAACCGACTGAGCCACCCAGGTGCCCCTCCCCCCCAGATTCTTCTTTTTAAGAAAAATTTTTAAAATTTTTAATTGAAGTACACTTGATATATCTAGGTTCCTCTTTTTACCTAGGAGGCTGGGACTATTGCAAACATCTTTCAGTTTTATAATCCTCAGTTATAAAATGGATTAAACCTCAATTTTACTCTCCCGGTATTGAGTGAACCTCTGGAAGTTAGATGGAGATTAAATTGTTAGGAAGCTGGACCCCTGGGGAGGAATTTCTAAGGTCAGGAGGTCATTTGCAGCTTTTCTTCATATTCTAAAAGTGTAGAGAAGAGAAGTGAAGCCACAGGATACCAGCACTAAGAGGGAATGTTATGTGGACAAAGAGTAAAATGCACCAGGGAGAGACAACTTCATGAGCGCAGAATAACAGTGCATAGAAAGATAGGAGACTTCTGCTTACCACCCTTGGACACCTGGGCAGAAAATGAACCAAGAGAAAGAGTCTGAATGGTATATTGAATACAATTGAATCTATATATCTCTATCTTTCTCTATATTTGTACCTAACCAAGGGAGCGCACACTCTTTTTCATCACCCAGGGCCCATTCGTAAACTCATTCATCTACTTGAAAAAACCCCTGATGCCTCAAAGTGCAGCATTTGGGGACCACCTTCTCTGACCTCCACATGACAAATCTACAAAGAAATGTGCAAACATTAGCTTTCAAAGAGTTCAACGGCTCAGACACTAAAATAGAGAGCACTTTCCTGAGTGTTGGGTTGAAGAGGGAGCCAAAACAGTTGTTACAGACCTCTGAGAAATCAGTGGCAATGGGAACTGGGCATCTCCGAGACTCTGAGATGGGGCCCAGCGTGGACCACCAGGGTGCGGCTGCTCGGGGCTACGTCAGCCCTCCTCACCGGTCTTCCTGTCTTTTTCCGCCAGATTGGGCTATTCATCAGCTATGACAATGCCACCAAGCAGCTGGACACGGTTTATGACATCACGCCCCAACTGGCCCAGGCGTTTCTGGAGAGAATCAGCTCCTCCAGCTTTGACATGAGGAATACCTCCACCATCCACAGGCAAGGGGCAGGGGCTCTGGGTCCTCTGAGTTGTTTCCCAAAATGTGATCGATGTACCAGCTTCCTCTGAGCAGCAGAGGACCCTGGGAGGGAAGGGAGGCGGCTGGTCCATCTCTTTAATTAGCCCCAGGTCTCTGTGCACGTGAGGGGAGGCATTTCCCCCAAAAAACACCCTTTGAAGGATTCTGAAGTGGGCTAAGGTGGAACACATTCTTTCTGAACCTCTCCCGTGCCAGGCGTTTTATGCAACCTTATCAAGTCCTAAGATTCCAGCTCTGAGCATGGAAATAGAATATCTTAAGTACTCAGTACTCTGTCCATTCCAAGGTCAATGTGTCACTTCCATCAGGGTGGGTCGAGGATTGGAAAGAGCTTTTGGGTGCCCACATTTGTGAACCTCTTGGAATCCAGGTTCTCAGGTGGGGGACCACAGATGACATCAGCCCTCGAATTTAGTGTGTGTGACATGGTCCTCCAGGAATGATTTCCTGCAGAGGAGGGCCAGGAGCCGTGTGCTTGATGACCCCAGAAAGGGTTTGGATGTTAGCGGGAGGGGTCGTGCAGTGGGGAGGGGTGGTGAGCCCCTGTCTTACCATCTCTCTGTCCCTCGGGGGCATGTGTCACCCTGTTATCTTAAATTTCATCAAAGAGTCACTTGTAGAGAATGTTCTTATATGAAACTATAACACGTTCTTCCCCCCACCCCTAGTAATACTTACCCCTAAGATGGGTCCCCTTTTGCTGTGGCTATACAAAATAGCTTAGTGGTTAAGAACATGGCAGCCAGACTGCCCGGGTATAATCCTGGCTCTGCTACTTAAAAGCTGTGTGAGTTTGGCTGCATCAGTTCACCTCTCTGTGCCTCCATTTCCCCATCTGTAAAATGGGAGATAATCATCTGCCTACCTCATTCAGGTCCTTGTAAGGATTGCGCACACCTGCCACACAGTAAGTGCTCTAGAAATATTAGTTATTCTTAACGTGGTTATTACTATTCAGTCTTCACATCCTCCAAGTTTTTTCTCATCTGACACATTTTCAGATCCTTCTGCTGACCTGATTGCTCTCAGACCTGTGGACATGTCTGAGCATGTCAGTGTCTCTCTGAGAGGGTCGATCCAGGTAGAGCATGGTCAACCGGGTGGTCCAGCCATGCTGAACTGAATAGATTTCATCCTAACTCTAAGAGCATCCATTAATGAAGGAGTGGTGTCCACCAGGAGGTGTGTTATCTTCCCATTGAACTCTCACAGTACTCCTGATTCCTTCATTCATCCTATTTATTGTAATGTGCTATGATGAACAAAGCCAACCTCCCTTTTATTAAAGGGCCAGAGAGACAGGGTCACCCTGTACAGTAGTACACAATGTGGACTGATCAATTGTGCATGCAGCAGCCTTGCAGAGAAGCTAAGTAACTTGGATCAAACATCCCAGGCAGCTGGGCTTCAAACTCTTGTTGGCCTAATCTCTGCTCTTAACCACTAAGTACAGTGTTCCCAGCTAGACCAGGGTTCAGATCCCACCTCTGCCCTGACACTGTCCTGCTTCCTGTCTTTTTCTTTCCTTTTGAGGTCATCATCATCTGGGGGTGTAAGTCGTAAACCGTCCTGGAAATAACCTGCCTCAGAGATTGCTCTGAGGTGAGCAAACCCTATCTCCGTGTGGAAAATGGGAAGTTTCCTGTGGCTGACTCAGCATCCCACATTCCTTATGTCCCTGTCTGTCCTGGGAAGAGAGATGGTATAGTTGGATGGGTCTAGATCTAAGTCCTGGCTCCACTACTTGTCTTAGGCAACTAACTTGACTGTTCTGACTCTATTTGCCCTTCTGTGAAATGGGGCTAATCAGGGCATCTACCTCGTGATGGGATGATCCAGGTACAGGGCTCAGCACAAGCCCTGGCACCCTTATCTCCCTACACAGGCTGGGGCTGCTGGTCTGTTTCTACGATGACCTGGATTTGCTGGACGCCGCCGTGGCCCAAGTCCTCCTCCACCAGATGATCAAGTGTAGCCACCTGAGGGGCTTCCAGGCTGGGGTTCAGAAGGTGCGACGGGGCGCAGGGCCCTGGGGAAATGGCCGGAGAAACGGGGAGCAGAGTCATGCCTGGCCTTTGAGAGAAAACACGTCAGCTGAATCAGGATCCAGGTCCAGCCATAGCAGATGGCATCCCGAATCCTGGGATGAGCTTAAAATGGGAAGAAATGACATCAAGCAGTGTAAGGGAAAACCTGGGACAGATCAAAATTCAGAGTGGCCACCTTGAACTCAACTGTGCGTAAGGATTGCTTGGTATCTTCAGTGTGGATTCTGATGCAGTGGGTCTGAGTGGAGCCCTGAGTGGAGATTATGCTCCTTTATTTTTTTAGTAAAGATTTTATTTACTTATTTGACAGAGAGAGAGAGAGAGAGAGAGAGAGATGACAAGTAGGCAGAGAGGCAGGCAGAGAGAGAGAGGGAAGCAGGCTCCCTGCGGAGCAGAGAGCCCGATGTGGGGCTCGATCCCAGGACCCTGAGATCATGACCTGAGCCGAAGGCAGAGGCTTTAACCCACTGAGCCACCCAGGC
>JAQQSY010004543.1:0-12248 GCA_028646535.1 Procyon lotor
ATTAATTCACTTGGCCACGCAGGGGGCTCTGGGTAGACTTTGAAAACAAGTCCCGGATAATGAGGATTTCTGAACTGGGGAGTGAATTATCTGGGTGGGATAGAATCTCCTTCCCTTGGGGTACTTAGGAGCTGGAGCGAGAGCCAGGCAGGACTTAAATGCTGATTGGTTTCGTGGACAGAGAAGAATTAGCCTGGTGTCTGCTCAGGAGGAAGATGGGAGAAGCGAGCTGAACGAAATCAGTCTTTCCCCTCCCTTCTAGATCTTCTAGGGCAAGTCGAATAAACCAGGCCAGCCCTGATAAATACCTTGCGTTGTATATTTCCAAAATGCTTTCCTGGGACTTCAGTTGGTTTTTACAGGGGCAGCTCCATGAGTTAGTTGCAAAATGCTTGCAGTGTCGGGAGGGGACAGCAGCACAGGGAGCCGCCCGAGCCCGCACAGCTGGTTCACCCCCGCGCTGGGATGAACGCAGGCTTTCCGAAGCGCTGCTCCCTGCTATTGAAGTTTGCCAACTCCGAATCCCGTGAAGTGTTAGGGATGGTGGGGATTCTGCTACAGCTTACATTGCATTTCTGAAAGTTTCCAACATCTTTAAAAATGAAAATAATATGGACTTCCCACCTCATGTCCCTGTCTCTAGTTCATGTTTGGCTGCAGGGGTGGGACGGCTTGAGCCTTACTGGAATTGACACAAACCGCAGATGCAACTGCATTGAAAAAGAGAGAGAGAGAGGGCTGTCCTCTGCCTAACTGCATGGTCAGGTTCGCTGTGATGCATTGTCCCAGGGGCTTGACTCCAAACCAGAAAACGCTGGGGACTGTACTGTTGGGAAGAGCCAGAGTCTCTGGAGGCAGATAAACCCGATGATCTGATTACAGCTTCATCCCAAGTGGAGTCCTGCTGGGCTCCTTTTCTTAAGAAATTTAGAGTAAAACTGAATTTAAAAAAAAATTTGAAACCTCTTTATATCTCTCGTGTATAGAAAGTCAAAGACAGCAGTAGCTGAGTTTCTGTGTCCCGAGGGTTTTCTCAGGGAAGCAGAGGGTGGGGCGGTAGACCTAACGGGGAAATCTGCAGGAAGTATTCATCTTCCAATCAGTGCAAATGCCCTGCGGGCCCCCCACCACTTCTGACCACTGCCCCCACCCAGTCTGGTTTGAAGGTACAAGCTTGTTACCAAAATGTCACACATCTGGGCGCCAGGGTGGTGCTGAGTCGGTCCGGTCTGTTGAGAGACTGATTCTTGGTTTCAGCTCAGGTGGTGATCTCAGGGTCTGGAGATCCAGCCCCGCCTTGGGCTTTAGGCTCCATGGGGAGTCCGCCCTCTGCCCCTCCCCTGCCTCGGGTGCTCTCTCTTTCTCTTTCTAAAAGAAATCTTGATAAACAATATCACATGAAAATCAGCAATGCCTGTGAAAATCAGAAGAAAAAAATATTTAATATTCCATAGTATTTGCAAACACAAGAGAACAAAGGCATATTTAAATACGTCTATAGGAAATGTCAGTCTGGAGTTTGAGAAGAAGGGATTATGGGGGAGCGTTGGTGGCTTGGTTGCCTAAGCATCCAACTCTGAATTTTGGCTTAGGTCATGATCTCAGAGTCATGAGATCAAGCACCGCATCAGGGAGCCTGCTTGAGATTCTCTCTCTCCTCTCTCCCTCTCCCTCCCGCAGAACCCCCACCCCCTGCTCATGCTCTCTCTCTTTCTCTAGAAAAAAAAAAGGGGGGTTATTTTTCTGCTTTACATTTTTGGTTACATATGTTACACACACGTATTTGCACGTGTGTGTAAATCCCTTAGACACACACCCTCTTCTATATAAGTAATCCGAATCTGTGTTCACCTGTGTGCGAACATAGCATATGGATCCAACGCACACACAGGCTTTAACATGGGGGGATTCGGCAGAACTGAGTTCTATCAATTTTTGTTTTGTTTTCAACTGATGATGGCACCTTTAATTTTACCCCTTTGTAACAGAAGATCTGGGGCTCCTGACTCTGACATAGAGCAGGTGTTTTTAATCTGAGAAAGGAAGGAAGGAAGAGTTGTAGCAGAGTTACTTGGGTGGTAGATGTCTCTAGAACCCAAGTAGGCAAGAAGCCTTGCCTCTCAGAGGTAGCAGAGAAGGAAGAACAGGAAACCAGAGAGGAGACCACCCTGCAACCACTTCCAACACAAAGAACCCCCCTCTTGAAGTAGGTGGGTACAGGGTGTGTCTGCAGGGTAGATTCGCCTTGTCCATCCACTTTCATCCCATTCTTCTTTTAGGAATATCCTTAGGAGGCAACTGGACAAGTGTGCGAAGAAGAATGTGTTGGGATGCCCGTTGGTGACAAGCGAGACAATGGTCAACAGTAGATAGTGCCTGTCAAGATGAGACCATATTTATTGTGTGTTAAATACATCTCACTACATCCCCACAATATCATAATGGACTGCCATTCAAGTGGTGATTCATATTTCTCCCCCCAAAAAGTAACGAGAATTGCTATTTGATGAGTTGACCATGTAGCAGGTATTTTATATGCAGGGTGTGGTTTGATGCTCATAACCACCCCTTAAGTTACGTATGATAATCCTCATTTTAGCAATGAGGAATATCGTCTGAGGTTAAGGAGGCCCAAGTCAAAGATTGGAAGCAGTCAAGAGTTAAACTTTCCAGCCCACTGCCTTAATGTCTTTGCCTATAGCACATTTTTAAAGGAAATAAAGGGACTCCATTTATGCAAATACCTATACAGCAAGAGAAAAGCAGGAGAGTTGGAGAAATCATGCAATGGTTGAGACTTGCAGGCTTTGGGGTAAGTATGAGTCAGGTCAAATCCCAGCTCCCCACGTACCAGTTATATAACCTTAGGCAAGTAACTTGACATCCATCTCTAACACTTCAGACCCTGTAATTATAAAAGAAAGGCAGTGCTGCCCATCTCATGAATTTGTGGTATGATTAAACACTAATTGAGAGGCGACCTATAACGCAGGAAGGATGCTGGAAGGATGTTCACCTATGTATTAACAGTGGTTGTTAAAAAAAAAAAACAAAACAGTGGTCATATCACTGGAGAGCAAAATTTGGAGGTGATTTTTATTTTTTTCTCTCTCCTTTTCTAGATGTTTTTAAAATCACTTCAAAGGGTTTATATCATTTTACAAATAGAACATCCAGTAAAGCTCTTTTTGTTTTGGAAAAAAATACTCAGATGGGGAAGAGTGAGGGTGAGCAGGAGAGGGGAGAGAAGATGAACTCAGAGAAGGGGAGGGAGGTGCCGTCCCCGCCAGAGCGAACTGCTCCAGCAGGACCAAGAACTTAAATCAGAGCCTTCTGCTTGGGAGCGAGCATCTCCATCAGCTCAAAGCACATTCTGCAGGCGTCAGGCTGCTCCGATCTTGGGGCAGGACTTCTGCTAAGGCTGCCGTTACCAGGCCTGGCCCATGTCTCTGTGCCCTTTGCCAGATTCCCGCCTTCTTCAGGCGCTCTGCCCTTGCCTCTAGGGAAGAACAAAGCCTGAAAAATGATTCATGGGAAGATCTAAGTGATTCATCAAGTTATGGGAGTCCTCTCGAAGTCCTTATATTTAAGGGGGATAAAAAAGGAATTCAGGGGAACTCTTGGCCTGCTAGGAGGAGACTGGATTTGTCTAACCACTTAAAGTTCATTTCGATTTGTACCCAAACTCGTAGAATTATATATACATTTTGGTCTAGCAATTCTACTTTTAAGAAGTTATTCCAAGGAAATAATCATAAGTATATAAAAGGTTTAGCTCTAGGAATATCCATTATAGTAGCTCTTTATAATAGTGAAAATTAAGGCCTGCCTGCATGTCCAGCATTAGGGGACTGCAGAAATTACATAGCTCTGTTCAGTGGAATACATGGTCGCCTCTCAAAGTATTGCTGTAGGAGTGTATCTGTTGTCATGCTGAAATGGTCACAATATGATATTAAGTGAAACAAATCAGTAAAAAAAAAAAAAGTAATCCCAATGTAAAAAAAAAAGTATATTAAGACTTTTGAAAAAAAGGTAAAATTTTGGTAATATTTGTTCCTAAACTGTAGGGTGATTGCTTTCTTTTGTTCATTTATTGAATAGATCTCACTTTTAAAATAAGAAATGATGTTAATACAATTTTAATTTTTTAAAGGCAAAGGAGCCCAAAGTATACCCACATATCACTGTATCACCCTGTGCTGCTAACTTCATGGGGACACGTACTGCCTCTGCTTTAGCGCCTCGGTGTGATTCCAGCACTTGGCACCATGCCAGACATGTAGAAGTTCTTCCTAGATGTTTGTTGAATGAATGAATGACAGAATGGAAGGGCAAATGCATGAAAAAACAAAGCAGTGGTAACAGGGGGCCCAGGATAGAGGAGAAACTCACAACAAACTCAGTATACACCTGCTTGACCTCCTCTGTGTAATTTGGTAGTTGAGCTCCATGGATTGAGACACATTCATCTCTGAAGCCATCACAGTGCCTTGCCTCTAGTAGAGGGAGCTCAATCAATGTTGCATGAAACTATGAATGATGGTTTATCTTGTTCCTACGAGAATTTCTGCAGACTTTCTGCAGCAGGGAAATGTATGTCTGGTGGCAGATCATGTACAAGGACTGTACTAATGGCTGTTGCAATAGGAAGCTGTGCTGGTTGGGGTTAGGTTTGTTATAAAGTAACAACAACAAAAAAAGGATTTTTTTTTAAATGAAAAGTTTCTTTCTTTCTAATGTTCTGGGCAGGCAGCCCCGGTTGGAAGAGAGCTCTGTGGTGTGAGGGACCCAAGTTTCTTCTGTCTTTTTGCCCTGCCACAAGTGGCTTCCATTCCCAACGTCACCACACCGTCCAAAATGGCTCCTGGGGCTCCAGTCATTTCATCAAAATTCCAGCAAGGAGGAAAGAAAAGAAATACATGCTCCCTCTCCAGAAGTTGCATATATGACCTCTATTTTACATTCCATTGGCCAGAACTTTCAAGGGAGCCCAATCCACATAATTTTTATTCTGGGATATCTTGCTCAGAATAGGGGGTTCCCTAACTGTGGAAGCAAAGAAGAACTGACATTGAGAAGCTTCTGTCACCAAGGTGTCCTCAGCCATTCTATCACCAGCCATCCGGAGTCTCACCAAACGTGTGACACCTGCTGTAAGGAAAATCCCCACAACATGTGGCTTAGGGTTATCAGGTAGTTGGGGCTGCTGATAAACACACCTTTAGTTGCCCCTTAACAGCACACTTCCATTTCTAGCACAGCCCCTGCTCTTGTCTCAGGGGTGACATGGGTCACTGCTTTCTGCCTAGCAGAGCTGGACCAGAAAGTGCAAGTCAGCATCTTTCCTGCGGCAGCAGTTGCTTATGTCCTGCAGATCACGACTGGCTGCAGCATTCAAATCATCAGAGAAATCAAGAAGTGCTTTGAGGGACTCTGATTATATAAATGGTGAAAGAAATAGAAGAGGCTACAGTTGCTGAGTTTGTCTTTAAGAGTCCCTTTTGGGGGGCCACGAGGTGCTGCCCTTTCTGATACCACCATGGATGGCACTGGAGGTCCACTAGATGTGAGAGTAGAAATGCAATGCTCAGCTCTTTAGAGCCAAAGAAGAGAAAGCATTCTTTCTTTGCGGAAGTGATATCAAGCAGAAAGCATCGTAATCCCCTTAGGAGCTACGATTTAGCTAGGTGCTGTGCAAGCTCTTGTGGTCACCAGCATTTAAGGCAGCCCTCTGCGATCCTTGTTTTGTGGTATGCATGTGCTCACAGGGTCCCCTCCCATACTGAATCAGGGCTGACCCGTATGACCAGTAGCATACAGGGGAGGTGGAATATGCAACTCCCGAGACAAAGTCAAAAAGGCATCGCAACTTCTGCCCTGGTCTCTTGGATGGATTGCTCTGGGGGAGGCTAGCACCATGCACCAAGGGCACGCTAGCCGTCCTGTGGAGAGGCCCATGGGAGAGGAGCCAAGACCTGCCAAGTGCCAGCTTATCCACCTAATGCAAGGAACAGCCCTGAAAGTGTTTCCTCTAGCCCCCCTCTAGCCATCAGATGACTGCAGTCTTAGTTGCCATCCAGCTGAACTGTCTGAGAAATTCCATCCAGAACCACCCAGCTCAGCCACTCCTAAAGTCTTGACCCACAGAAACTAGGAGATAAGGAATGCTTATTGTTGCTTTAAGCTGCTACATTTTGGTGGTAATTTGTTATGCAGCAGTGGATAACTCACACATCCTTTATGCATAATGTATTTATCACAGCAACACTCTGAACTAGGCTTTAGAACCCCCATTTTACTGATAAGGAGACCAAGGCTCAGAAAGGTGAGTTTATTTTCCCAGGCTAGGGCCGCTGGTGGAAGCAAAGCTGGCACCCCGGGTTAGCTCTGCAGGCACAAAACCCACACACGGAAGAGCTGCTCACTGCGCTCGGTGCCGTGAGGACCATCGAGGACTTCCAGAATGCCTGGAAGCAGAGGAAAGCTAACTGTTCCTAAATGAACCCAGCACTCTTGTTACAGTGAGGTTTGCCTGCTAACATTGGGGATTATAGAGGGCCAGCAGGCAGCTGTGGAGCTGTGCCCTAAAATGCACAGCCAGTTTGAAACTCAAGGGCACTACCGCCTAACACGGGAGCCCCCATTTAGGTCCTTGGGATGCAGAAAGGTTCCTAAACTCCCAGTCGAAATTTAAACAGCCTCAGAACAATGATGGGGTCTCACATCACTTTAAAACAGTAAGTTTTAAGAGGGCAGGGATGGGGTGTGTGGCAAGGAATGTGGAGTGGGATGATCACTTGCCCTTCACTTTTTTCCCTGTGATGGGTCAGTTTCCATTTAACAGCGTGGCCACCTGCCAGTGTGCTGATGAGGCCAAATTCAGCTCATGCCTGCTTGTCAGCAAAAGAATGTGGGTGTTCCTCTGAAGTCACATCAAGTAACGAGCTTCTGAGCTCCTCTCTTGGACTAACTGGTTGATGTCTGTCTCATTCTGGCCAGAGCTGTCACGGAGAGACCAGCAGCCACTTGATGTCTTGTGGAAACTTCTGGTCCTGCTGTCCTATTGGCCGAGAAGCCTGGAGACGTGGGTAAGAGAGAGGCCTGTCCTTGGTCCCCAAAGTGCATCGCCCCCCTAGATGCAAAGCTGTTCTGGCAATCACACAGGCCGCCAAATAAATAAATGAGGAAGGAAGGTCTCTTTCTGAAGGATGAAATGTCACTTCTAAAACAGAATTCGTTCTCTTTTCAGCTTTCTCGAACTTTCCATTCTATGGGTGGTGCCAATATGCCCCTGAGCCCAAAACTTTGGCATCAACATTGATGGCTTCCCCCACCTGCTCCTTCAGATGGAGCCAACCATCCAGGCTTCTCAGCTGCACCTTCAGAATCTCCTAGGATGATTTCCCTGCCATTCCTGCTTTGCCTTTGAGTCATCACATAAACGGGTACCTGGGCCCGATTCTCTCTCCCCTCCGGTGGCTCTAAACCACCCGCTGCAGTGATCCTCAGTGGGTTTCTCTACCTTTCAAGCCCCTGCATGATTGTTTCCTACCTCACTTGGTTTTTGCACAGCTCCCCAGCACTGGTCCCCGTACACAGACACGTGCACACATAGGTGTGCACACCCACACACAGACACACAAACACACTCCTGTGTGCGGATGCTGTGTCGTGCACCATCCCTCACCTTCCTCTTGGTCTCCTCCAAGGACTGCCTCCTCTGCAGTCTGGGATGTTCTTTGTGATGCTCGTGTTGTCTGTTGTAACTCACCCCAGGAGGAGAACTCCTTGACGACCTCAGACACTGGTCTCCTGTACTCTCTCCCTCCACCACCTCCCCAGGCTATTACTTTCAGAGACCAGCCTCCCCATTTTCCTGATCCCCCAGGCTTCTAGAATCCCTCTAGACTCAAGAAGCCTTTGAGATAACAATCGAGGCACCAATGGATGGCAAAGCACAGCCCCCCAGGGCCAGATCTCTGGCACCGCTAAGTGAAGCCACCATCCCGGACACCACACGGGGCCAGGATTCGTGGCCCCCTGGGCTCAAGGAAAAGCACCCGCTAATTGGTTCAGACCACGAAGGTCAAGCCCACAGAGACCCAGTAAGACAGGCATGATGAAAGCCCCAGAAGGCAGAGAGAGACGAGAGCCACCATGGTAAGTGGTGCTGGATGTGATTAGAAGTGGCGACGGGCATTGCGAACTTCGGTGGAGAAGCAAGTGGCTGATGAAGTGACAGAGGACGCCGGCTCTGTGGTCTGTGGGGGTGGCAACAGGCCCGCGCCCGCTCGTGTGCTCTCTCTCCTTGGAAGCCAGGAAGATTTCTGGGAAACCAGCAGCTTCCTGTCCTGCCTAGAGGGCATGGGTCTGCGGCTGTGGGGGGAAAAGGGGGTCCCGCGTGGAGCCCCCGGGCAGTGTGTGTGACCCCTCTGCCTCGTCGGCCAGAGGCTGCCACTCACGGGCCGCCAGGGGGACCAAGCAGGTGATCTAAGTGTGCAAAGTAGGGCAGCTCTCTGGAATAGAGAGGGGTAGGGGCCGTGACTGCATGCACACCGTCGAAAGGCCTCCAAACGCATATCTTAAGGTATCGTGGAGGCTAAAGAACACAGGTATTCGGCCCAAATGTGGCCCACATGCATCCCGCCTATAATCCCCGGGCACCGCGGGTATGTGTGCAACACGTCCCAAGGACCGATGGTGGGAATGGTGGTCCTGAGTTGCCAACACGCTGGTTAAGCTCTTTCAGGCTGGCTAGAGGGTTATTTTAGCTCTGTCCAGGGAGGTCAGCTAGAGGACACGGCCTCACCAGCCACGGAGCGTGGTCAGCGGTCCGTCAGCCATCGTAGCAGCTCCCGTGGTGCCGGAACTTTAGAAGGTCAGCGGGGTGGAGACCCGGCATCTTCTCGCTCCCTCGCTAGCAGCCGTTGGTGGCTTCCCGCCTGGAAGGCTGTGCCAGAGTTAGGATTCTCCTCTTCTTACCCTGCAACTTTTCAACTTTCCTTCTCACGACCTCTTGGTTCCTGCATGTTCCTGAGTTACATTGCTTTGTAGCAACTGGTTATTCGGGACTCTTCTTGCTTTATGGCTTCTGCCTCTCCTTGCATGACTCAACTTCCGTTTCATAGGCGAGCCCGGCAGCAGCTACAGTACCTGTGCTGGAGGGCTCGCGTGCCACACCCCCACATGGGCCACTCGTGGACCCCCAGGTGGGTGCTTGGGGGAAGTTCAAGAGTCAGAGTCAACTTAGCTTTAGCGGGAAAATCAGGTCACTCCGTGCAAAGCATGGGACTCATTCATAAAGAACCACTGATTCTTGCTCTCAGAAGGGGCAGCGGGCATAGGAGATACTTGGTGTGCCATGTCCACAACACTACGATATCTTTTTTATTTTATTTATTTATTTTTAAAAAGATTTTATGTATTAGAGAGTGAGAGAGAGAGAAAGCACAAGCAGGGGGAACAGCAGGCAGAGGGAGAAGCAGGAGCCCCACTGAGCAGGGAGCCCCACATGGAGCTCAATCCCAGGACCCTGGGATCATGACCTGAGCCAAAGGCAGACATTTAACTGACTGAGCCACTCAGGCATCCCCAAGATATCTTTTTTTTAAAAAGATTTTATTTATTTGAGAGAGAGAGTGCGAGCGGGAGGGAGGGGTGAGGCAGAGGGAGAGGGAGAAGAAGGCTCCCTGCTGAGTAGGGAGCCCCATTGGGGCTTGATCCCAGGACCCTGGGATCATGACATGAGCCACCCAGGTGTCCCTAAGATATTTTTTTTTTAAGATTTTATTTATTTATTTATTTGAGAGAGAGAGAGAGAGAGATCACAAGTAGGCAGAGAGGCAGGCAGAGAGAGAGGGGGAAGCAGGCTCCTGGCTGAGCAGAGAGCCTGATGCAGGGCTCAATCCCAGGATCCTGAGATCATGACCTGAGCTGAAGGCAGAGGCTTTAAACCACTGAGCCACTCAGGCACCCTTTTTTTTTTTTTTTAAGAAACCTCTACTACCCCCATTGTGGAGATTGAACCCATTACCCCAAGACAGAGAGTTGCATGCTCTGCCAACTGAGCCAGTCGGGCACTCTTAAGATATCTTAAATTACATTCAGGATACCATCTTTATTAAGGCAAGGGGGGAACATCAGTTCAAATAGGCACAGACATCAAAGGCTTACCTCTCAGGTATAAGGAAAGTGAGGCTACTCACTTGTTTCTGAATCAGTTAGGGTTGTATCTGGCTGCAAGTGACAGACACCCGATTAAGAGAAGCTGAAATAACTATGGCCTTTTCTCCCACAAGAAGTAGGGATAGGTGGTCATTGGTATTGGTTCAGGAGCTCTGTGCTATTAGGGCAGCCATCTCTGAGATTACTTTGGCTTGTACCTCATGGTTCTAAAATGGCTGCTGAGATCTGTGTTAAGGGAAGAAAGAATGAGAGTTTGTCCTTTCTATGAGGAAAACAAAAGCCTTCCCAGAGCCCACCCACCTTCACCAGCAGACTTCCTCTTAACCTCTCACTGGCCTGGACTGTGCCGCCCTAGCTGCAAGGCAGGCTGGGAAGTCAAGTGCCTCCCGCTCCAACTAAATTGCCCGCACGTTGTTTCTTATGCATGAGATTTTCTCCTACTGTGTGTGCACCTAAATATTTCTGGCTCAGTGCACCACAGAACATCGGGTGCCTTAGGAAGCAAGTGTGAGGTAACAAAGAAAGCACAGAAGAAGGCCTTGAATACCAGCTCCACTGTTGACTCTGTAATCAAAAGCAATTAACTCACTGAATGTCATTGTCATGCTGGGTACAAAGGGGTACAGGATACTTCCTTTGCAGGGCTCTTGTGACGATTAAATAAGATAGTATATTTCTAGCTGTTGGCCCCGAAGAGATACCCCCAAATGATTACCATTCCGCTGTGGTGTGTTGTCTTCTGCTTGATGGGCGTGTGGTAGGAGACAGTAGAGCTTAATGGTCAAGAGCACAGGCCCTAAAGTCAGACAGTCGGGCTGAGACTCAGTCTCTGCCACTTACCAGCTGTGTGACCTTGGGAAAGTTAGGCGGAATCTCTGAGCTTCAGTTCCCCTTTTTGAAAGTAGAGATAATAGAACATATCTCATAAAATGTACTTGGAAGGAAAGCAGAGATAGTGTACCTAAGGCTCTGGGCACCGGGCCTGGCACGAAGTGGACAGGCAGTAAGTGTTCACTATTATTAATTAATCGCATTTTTTTCTCTCGTGGCCCAGAACTAAAACCTACTGAACCAGATGTGCAAGGGCCTTGCTGTCAAAGCTCTTTCAAACCAAGTAGTCTTCAATCCCCTAAAATAAACCAGAAGCAGCAGCATATCAAGAGTAAGGTGTCAGAGTGGGGTGGGGTGATATGCCCTCGATTCAAGCAATAAGAAGGTGTATTTTCTATAGAGAATTTTATTAAATAATCATTTTAAGAACCCAAGTAAAATAAAACAAAATTTATTTGCTCTTTATTATCGCTGTGTGCCAACATTTCTAAACAATGTAAGTGATCAAACAGACTCCCTAAACCCCATCATGGTTGCCTAAGTTCTAAAGGATCGCCACAATTAACATGGAGTTTTAATATTAGATAGGCAAGTCCACATGAGCATGTTTTTATTACTTATCCTTTAATAAATATCATATTCTTTTTTATTTTTTTTAAAGATGTATTTATTTATTTATTTATTTGACAGAGATCACAAGCAGGCAGAGAGGCAGGCAGAGAGAGAGGGGGAAGCAGGCTCCCTGCTGAGCAGAGAGCCCGATGCAGGGCTTGATTCCAGGACCCTGAGATTGTGACCTGAGCCGAAGGCAGAGGCTTTAACCCACTGAGCCAGCCAGGCGCCCCTAAATATCGTGTTCTGCTGGAGAATTCCCAGCTATGTACAGTCAGCCTCTGACGCCCGCCCACGACCTGGCCCCTAAATGTTTGGAATCACCAGAGCCCCCTTCATATTGTCTGCAAACCACCACCCCCGCCCCCATTTCTTCACTCTCTTGCTTGCAAACCAGGGACTGAGTCAACAGTGAGATCTCAGGGCCTCTAGAGACAAAGAAAGGAAACTGGAGTTACTTCAATTCTGTGTGATTTCTGGGAATTCTATTTGGATTGAAAATTAAAACAGCGAACAGACTGTGAACTGAGAGGTGTGATATTTTTGTTTGGCAGATGCAAATTTTCATTCATACATGGTATGTCTCACCACAGTGGAGTGAACTTTTAAAGTCAAAT
>JAQQSY010004544.1:0-12248 GCA_028646535.1 Procyon lotor
GAAAGCATCTCTACTAAAACCAAATATCTTTAGGTTTTCATGAAGTTTTGTTATACAGTGTGTGTGTGTGTGTGTGTGTGTGTACACGCACGTGGGGGGGGGCTTGTTTGTGAACAATGATTTATCTTTAGAGTTTGTTCATCAAATTTAAAATTTATGCAAAACTTCTCTCGTTTTTTTCATCTGGACCCTTAGAAGCTTAGGAGTATCTGTGGAGCATCACTGCTCCCTCCCTTGCAAGCAGGACTATCCACATCCTCCATTCCAGAGAGGCCCGACCGCCAGGCAATGAACTCTGTGGGAGCTGGCCATATCACGCCATTACAGCTCAATGTCACCCTCTAGTGGGCACTCTCCCGCTATCGTTTTTAAGAGGGGGAAGAAAATGGATGTCTTTGTTTTTACTTCATCTTTAATTGTAACGCATGGCATTTTGGAAATTTAGACATTTCCTAAGAACAAAAAAGTTCTTTAATGGTGAATATAGTCTTAGTGGAAGACTGAATAAAAAATAGAAATTGAGTGTCTAAGATGGACTTGGAATCCTATGAAATATGTTAAAGCAAATGGACTTCAGAAAGGCAAAAGGAACTTCTTCCTCAGTGGTAATGACCCACTTAGAGCCCCCAGAGATAGTTTTCTCAGTACCACCTGACTGCAGTGACCAGAAACATCTTTCCTGCTGAGACATATTCAAAGTAAAAGCAAGGAAAAGTCTATTAAAAGCACGACGAAGCCAAAAAGTCTATGTGAAAAAGGGAAAGAAGAGAAGAAAGGGAGGTATTTTTGTATGTCAATACATCTTTGCCAGGGCAAAAATCCCAGGTGAGCTTTCTTTGGTTAGGATATAACAAGACAAGAAGAGGGTCTGTAAGTCATTCTACCTTGGCTAAAGGGTTGAAGGACATTTGAGAACATAAATGACACTATTTAGGGCATGACAAGGAATAAATGCCTGGTGCCATTGTGTATGTCACCATTGTGGGAGTTTATTGATCAAGACCTAGTAGTCAGTTCTCTGTAGTTGGGTCCATTGCAAAAGTCAATACTGAAACTTAGTCAGATGCCCTGGAATAGCACCGACCTCGATGCCAGGAGTGGAATTCCCTGAGGTACCCTGTAGAGGGTCCACAGGACCAGCTGCCAACAAAGCTCAACCCTGAGTGACAAATAATCAACAACCCTTTTCTGAGTAAAAAACCAAAGACTAATATCAGAACCTATTGCGTGTTTGTTCGCTTTATGTGTCTGTTGGTTATTTCCTCTTCTCCTTAGTTGAATGTAGGTTCAGGCACTCCAAAACGATCCTTTTATAAAATGCTCGAGTTGATACATGAAAATGTCTGACTTCTATAGACCTGAGGTGACTCGGCAGTCAGGCTTCTAATCTCCAGGTAAGACACCATTTCTACACCTTTTCCTCTGAGTTTTACTTCAGTCTAGATGTGTTATGTAATTCATTTTATATTCTATGTGAGTGGACAGAAGGTCATCTCAATGCCGTGTAGCATAAAAGAGGCAACAGGTCAGAACACTTAGATTAGAAGTTTGGATTCTTATCCTGCAAATGAGAAGCTGTGTGGCCTCAATCAAGTTGTTAAACATCCCTGATGCTGTTACCTTGACAGAAAAATTAGGGAAATTGTCCATGACCTTTATATCTAATGAGGTTTACTGAAGGATTAACAAGATCACATATGCAAAAGCACCAAGTATATATAATACTCTATTGGTGTTTGGTTTTCTAAATGATTTTTATGGATGTTTCCTTTGTAATACTTATCTTTGAGCTTTGTTTGTAGTTTTTTGTTTAATCACCAAAAAGGCATTCAGGTGAAAGGTCTTTTCCCAGTTATAAATGGAAAAGGATGAGCAAGGCTAGTTAAGTACAGGGACTCAAAGTCTTAAAAGTAAGTGTGTCTCCTTGTTGGTATGTGCCCACCACTCCTTTTCTTAACAAATTCCTGTCTTCCCAGAGGTAGGACCACACATTGGTTCATAATAGTAACAAAATCTACTATATCTTACTCTGCAGATGTTAACTAATGCCCAAGAATCAACGTAAATTGTTTGATTCCTCCCTCAACTAAATAAATAAACTCTTTAAAAAAAAAAGATCAATCATTGTTGAATGATGTCTAATGGCTGGTCTAATCCAACATGACCTTGTCTTAATTTGATTATATGTGCAATAATGGGATCTCCCAAAAAAGTCCCATTCACATGCACTAGGAGTTAGGACATGAACATATATTTTGAGGTGACACAAATCAGCCCACAGCGATATCTGACTCAAATATACTAAATAGACTCAAAATTTAAACTCTTCCATAATCTTTCTGAGGAAGTACTTTTCTATAAATGTTTCAGAAGTTATTTACTAATTGAAACAGCAGCTCATTTAAAAAAGATAATCTCAATGTAACTTGAAGCATTTATCTAGAGTAGTTAAGATATGGAAGCAACCTAAGTGTTCACCAGTAGATGAATGGATAAAGCTGTGGGGGCAGGTGTGTGTCTGTGTACATGTCTGTGTGTGATGAAATATTACTCAGCCATAAAAAAGAATGAAATCTTGCCATTCCCAATGATACTAAATGAAATAAGTCAGACAGAAAAAAACAAATACCATATGATTCCATTTACGTGTGGAGTCTAAAACACAATTAAAAAACAGACTCAGAGAGAGAACAAATTGGTGGTTGCAAGAGGGGAAGGGTTTGAGGGCATGGCAAAATAAGTGAAGGGGACTGAGAGGTACAAACATCCAGTTATAAAATAAAATAAGTTATAGTAATGAAAAGCACACCATAGGGAATATAGTCAATAATATTTTAATAACTTTGTTTAGTGACAAAGAGTATACTTATTTTCGTGAGCATTTCATAATTATATTCTTGTAGAATCACCATGATGTACACCTGAAACCAGTATGTCAATTATATTTCAATTAGGGCATTATACAAATTTTAATTAATAAATACCAAATTTTGAATAAAATTATTATAATAAAAAAGTTAAAAAGCATTGTAACTTATGCTAAGTGCTTTAGAATACTGCTTCATAGAGCTAGTAATATTTGCAGCTAATAAAATAGTGTTGGTCACACTTCATGAGAACATGAGGAAAAATGGAAAACCTCCATTCCCTTAAAATGTTGACTTCAAGTGCATAGGTTTTTCATAGTGACTCCTGCTTTTGAGTCACAATTCTCTAGATCAAAGAGAGAATTTTAAAAATCAAAATTATAGTTATTAACCACACTTCTAATTTCAGTCATTTGTTTCAATTTCCTCATAATCAAAAATTTTTACAAAAGCTGTGCTAAGGGAAAAGATTGATACATTTTACATTCTGCCTTCTTTCATTTTCCCTGGAGCAAGTAACTAACAAGAAGCTGCGAGGATGTCAAAGATATGAGAAACTCAAGCTCTAGATAATCAAGCGTAGTTAAAATCCAAACAAAACTGAGAAATAGGAATGGTGGGGGAAGGGGGTCCACTCAGAGAGCTGAGTGCAAATCCCTGCTCATTCTTTCATTAACTACATAACTTCAGGCAAGTGATTCAATTCATTTTAATCCCTACATGGGGGCAATTGTGGAGAGATTAAAGAGCAAGCAAATAGAAAGCAATGGACACAAGTTAAGTGCTTGGTTGGTGCTTTCTACTGATTTTCAAGTGTTAATTATTTCAAGCCTGTTTGCCTTAGTTAATGGGAATCTTCATGTCTCTCAGTGCAGACTTTTAAAAATATTGCCCATAACGCAAATATTGCCAATGTTGCAATTTTGCTTCCACAAAGCACCTTCTTTTATCTAACCGGTACAGTTTAGGAAATGAAGTTTATTGCCAAAAATGAAAAGATTATATTCACTTTGTGCAAAAATGGGGAGCAAAGTGGTAATACAGGGCATACCCGGGATAGTAGGAATCACAGAATCCATCCTTGAATTCCATGTAACAAAATGAACAAGACTTTCGTAGAAGAATGTGCCACCAAACAAGGATGTCCTCTCAGATTGGTTCCCTCCTTGCTTGCGTTAAAACTAAGGGCATAGATACTTCATCTGCGTTCTCACAACTTGAACTTTCCCTCCTTCAAACCTCTTGCCAGCCTCAATCTTTTTTTTTTTTTAAAGATTTTATTTATTTATTTATTTATTTGACAGAGAGAGATCACAAGCAGGCAGAGAGGCAGGGAGAGAGAGGGGGAAACAGGCTCCCCGCTGAGCAGAGAGCCGATGTGGGGCTCAATCCCAGGACCCTGAGATCATGACCTGAGCTGAAGGCAGAGGCTTTAACCCACTGAGCCACCCAGGCACCCCTTACCAGCCACAATCTTAAGCAACTTAGTGCAGCTAACTCCACCTTCCTCGACTATCACTTTGGTCTTCTCTGGAATGACAAATAATGCTCGCAAAGTTTATTCCACCAGCCAAAATGGCCCTCAATTCTAACCCAACTCAGCATCTTGCCTAAGGTGTCACCGTTCCTGAAAGCTATACATTTTTCATTTCTGGGATGTTCACACCCCATGCTCTGTACCTGTCACCATGGAGAAGGAGATGAATTCTGCTATGAAAAGTGGAAGCAATATAATAACACCGTGCAAAACTAGAATGCCAAAGCAATAATACATATGCATACTCAGGGGAGTAAACCTCCCCCTCAAAACAAGCAAAACAGAAAATCACGTCGCTTGCTCCTTTCAAGCTTTGGTTACAGCCCTCCTCCACAGAGGTTTTCTAGACACTCTCCTGCTGGCTTCTTTCCCAGATGTGCCCCCCCTCCACATCAGCTTCTCACTCCTGCAATACTTAGCACTCACTCCGGCCACATCTGTGGTTGGTGGACTGTGTGTTTCCATGTGGTCGGCTCTCCCAGGTGCTTTTCTGGACTTTCTTTTCTATAGTATTCTTACAGACCTTTCTGAACTATCCCCCATAACACAGGGAAAAAAATATTTTAAATTATATGGCTATAGGTACCTCTTTTGCCTGTATCTGATACATAATAATTACAGATTCCTAGAAATCTGCACCTCTTAAACTGGTTGTTAATGTGCCGGGATAAACATTGGACGCCTGCCCTACGCTGATAATCGAATGTGATCAAATGCATTATAAACAATTGGTAGCTGTCAACGAAGTCATTATATTTCAGTCCTAAGTAGCATGCTCCCTTGATCTGAAATAAATCTCTAGAAAGCAACCTCCAAGGGAAAGAACAAAGGAACATAATATTTCCCCCATTTTGTAGTTTTGAAAGCTTATGCACCGTCTTTCCTTTGGAATTGCTACCCCATCACATTTGAGAAGAGTTGGCTGTTCTGCGCTTAGCTCCATTCATTTCCCTGACATCCTTTGATTCTGGGCCGGTTCCCCAGCCACCATCCTTCCTTGTCACTGAGGTCCTGCCAGTGCAGCTCATTCAGTAGCCATCATCACAGTGAACTATGTCCCAGCAGCTCCAGATGGAAGATGGGGGTAAACAGCTCCCCTAAGAGTGTTCTCCGATGCGGTGCCATCAATCAACTCACAGCTGGGACCGAACCGCTCGGTGACTGAGCCAGCGACTTTCTGCCAAATGCATAGCACATTTCTTAGTGCCCAGCTTTCTTCAAGAGGGAGATGTCACAACTACATGTTTTAGCATTCAAGAAGCCCTCAGTACCTAGTATTTATGCCCCACTGTATTCTTCTCTGACTGCAACCATTAATATTCTTCATCTAGGTTTAATTTTTTTAAATTATAACAGCTACCCAAATTGGTAACCGTGTCCCTTCTGCTTCCCTCCAAGGAGGCAAACCTCTTGTTTGCCTGCCTTTAGTAAATCACAATATAGAAAATTAAACAATAGGTTATTTTCCATTAGTTGAGATGTGAAATTACTTTTATGGCTCATGCCCAGTTAAAGACAGTAGTAACGTCTGCGGGCTAGTGACCCGCAGCCTTGGTAAGCGGTTCGTTGTTTTCTGCAAGTGGCAGACGGGGGGTGGGGTGGTCCTTCCTTAAGCCAAGATCAAAATTGAGAGTGAACAGTTGGAACACTGCAGCACTAGAGATTTGGCGTCCACATCCCGCAAGATAAACATCCCTGTGATGACTGCCAGGGATGCTTCCCTCTCCACCATTATGTGAGCGGGAGGGTGGTGTGGTGTGACACCAGCACGGACTACATGGGTGAACATTAACCATCAGTGAGATAGAAGAAACTCCACTTATAGTCCCATATTCCATTATTAAAAATGTTAAACTCAAGTTATGGCGCTTGCATCGACTTAGTAACATTATTTAGGATATGCTGATAAAAGTCATTTCCTTGGAATAAAGAGTGATACTTGCATCACTTACTTCTCTGAAGTACATCCTCCCCCGCCCCCAGCCACAAACTATATAGTTTCCCTATTCTCTGTAACTACCCTCTCCAAGATACTGTGGTCTCCCAGGTCTCAACTTCCTTATTTGCAGATGATAGGGGAGTTCTCCAGAGCTCCACAGATCACCCTTTGCTGTCTCAACAAACCCATTTCCTTTTCTTCAGTTAGAAAAGAAAACTCTGTCCACTTGCAGATGATGTCTGTTTTTACAAACATCTTTCTTTCCATTTCTATACACATGCACGTGTGCACACACACACACACACGCACACACATACACACACACACACAAACGCGCGCGCTCCTACCTCTGCCTAATTTCTACTTCCAAGGTGCAAGGAAATTCTAGGGAAATGGGATATAATAGAATGAGAATGGCATAATTTCCCTATGATCGTGTGTGTGTGTGTGTGTGTGTGTGTGTGTGTGTGTGTGCTAGTGCATGCGGGAGAGTTCAGGTAGGAGTGAAGGCAAATAAATCAGGGAGCTGGCATTGAGCTGAGTGATGAGAAAGACAAAGGGATCCATTTACGGCACCTTGGGAACTGTCCATGTCAGCCTCTTCACTTTAAAGGTAAGAAACCAACACCTGCAGATGTGAAATCCCTTACCTCATGAATTCACACTGAACAGGCTCAAGAGTTTAGATTGCTTTAAGTCATGCCATCATATCAGCTGAAAGGAAAATATTATGGAAATCATTTAGGAAAAAAATCATCCTGTCAAGACGGTATGTAGTACTGTTCCTTGTACAACTATCTATTGAGCAACTCATATGTTCTAGCAATTATGTGGCTTATGAAAACATGATTGAGTCTCTTGCATCAAAAGAGAAATAAGCCCAGAAAGAACCATAACATAAGGCAGACTATAAACACAGGATGTATGTGAGTTAAACCTCAACACTTACCATCCCCACATCAAGGCAATAACCCATTTAGTAAGGGAGATAATAGTATGATAAGAAATAATGCTGAGAAATCTCTCAGATTCTGCTATATACAAACCTTTGAGGTTTGGTTCAATTAAACACAACACAAGATTCAAATTTATATATTCAAGTTTATATACTTGTTTCCATTATAGATACTTAGTACCATATCTAAAAATAATCTATATGCAAAGCAAAATTCCAAGTATACATCTTCAAAGTGGAAAATATGCCCCTCTTAGTGGAGGCTAGATTTTTTTTTTAAGATTTTATTTATTTATTTGACAGAGAGGGATCACAAGTAGGCAGAGAGAGAGGGGGAAGCAGGTTCCCCGCTGAGCAGAGAGCCTGATGCGGGGCTCGATTCCCAGGACCCTGAGATCATGACCTGAGCTGAAAGCAGAAGCTTTAACCCACTGAGCCACCCAGGCACCCCTAGATTTTTGTTTTATAAACTTCAAGGCTTTAGATTCTGCACAGAAGGGAACCGGCCCTGGAAAATGATCCCTAAAGAAAAGTATATGCTTCTGTTTTAAAAATCTTTACCCAAGACCTAGAAGTTTAAGTTTCTTCCAAAAAATTATGTGCCTTTTAATATCTCAGAATGAGAGTTTAGAAAAAGGTGGCCAGGCCTTAGTGTAGGGCATTCTTTTATGGGAAGGAAACCAGCAGAAATGGTTTCTCTTACAGAATCCCTTTCATGCTCTCTGACAAAAGATGGCAACAAACTGTGTTCGCCCTTGTTTGGGAGGTATTTTAACATTTCCAGAAGCCATGAAGTTGCGTTGCTTCCAGTAGGCCCTGCTGCTTGGACTTTTGCTCACTCAGAGTACAAAGGTCCAGAAAGGTGGTTGATAAGAGGCCTGAATGTGTGATTCAAGAGTCATTTATAGAGCTGAGAGGATTTTCTGTTTATGAAACATTTACATACAGCATCTCATTTTATCTTCACGGTTCCTCTAAGATGTCAGGCAAATATTGGAGTTCTTGCTTCCCAGAGGAAGAAACAGAGATCCTTGACTCTGATTCCAAAAAAGGTCAGGGACACAACTAGAGCTCAAGTTGGAGCCTCCTGACTACCAAGTTTTTCTTTCAACCACATTATATTTAAACCAAAGACAAATTTTGTTCGTGATAATGGTTTTTTTTTGGTTAATTTATTTTTATTATGTTCAACTGTGATAATTTTTTTAAGATTTTATTTATTTATTTGAGAGAGAAAGAGAGGGAGAGAGCACGTGCACACACATAAACAGGGGGTAAGGGCAGAGGGAGAAGGAGCAGCAGATTCCCCGCTGAGCATGCACTGGACACAGGGCTCCATCCCGTGAACCTGAGCTCAAGACCTGAGCTGAAGGCATACGCTTAACCCACTCAGCCACCCAGGTGCCCCTCGTGATAATATTTTTAAATCTTAAAAAGTACACGAGGCTTTAACGTGTCAGATTTTATATGAATCTATCAAAATGGCACAGAGGAAGTATGCATTCTCTTCTGTGCCAAGACATTTTCATCAAGGTAAGAAACCAAGATATTTATGAACGGAATCCTTAATGGACAAGTTAATACAAAATATGCTGCTGATTATGAAGCACAGTGAATAAATCCAATAGGTAAAAACAAATGTGAAAGTTGAACCACAGAATAAACGTAAAGCATCGCCCCCTGTGTGCAGACAGACTGATGGTTCCCACCAGCACTGGAAAACGGAAAAGGCTTGACTTTTTCATTTAAGGGGGGAAAAATAGGATTAGAAGTGGACAAAGCTCCAGAGACAGATACGCTGCTAGAAACCCTAGTGCTGACTGGTTTTTCACTGCTGAAACCTTACGGACACCGGGAAAAGTAGAGCAGAAAAGCAATGTAAATTATTGACGTGGTCCTGCCATTTTCTGAAGCAGCTGGGATAGTCTGTCCATAAAACATTAACATGACACTTCTGAGCTTTGGCAGGTCGTTTGGAAGAGAAAGGGTAAAGAATACACAACTCCTTTGGTGAGAATGAAGACATTTGTTCAGATAAAAAACAACAGGGGCTGTGGCTGGTCAGCGCTCCAGCTTCCTCCGGGCAGAAAAACAGGAAGCAAACATGCAAACGTAAAGCCCAGCACAGACATGGATTAAATTTGATTGGTTCACTGTAATGTGAACAGGCAGGATTAGGAGTATCTAAGGCTTTTCTTTCCCCCCTTTACTTTTTCCAAGAAAGAAAGATGCCCTGCCGCCTGAACTATGCTCAGCATTTAATTTATGCCTCTAGTAAATAATTGAGCTGCGTGTCCTTTGTACACAGTGAATTAATGTGTTTATCCATCATGACCAGAGGGAGATAAAGGATAAAAAGTATTCGTTTCCTGAGCTGGCAAAAGGATCATTCCTTTTTCTAGTGCTGATTTTTCCACAACACTGGCTTACAAGTAGGGCCGACCTTACTCGCAAGGAGGCTGTGGGGAAGGATGTTGGCAGGACAACCTACCAGAGAAATGTCTGTCCTCCACCAAATAAACACCCCTAGAAACCAGAATGCATGCACTCAAGTGCCAACAAATCCTCGTCTTTAATGATAACATATTTATTGTCAAAAACATACCACAGTGCTCTGAGTATGAATTCACTGGTCCCTAGGCCTGTATACATACTCTATGCACATAATACAAACCAGTCAAGTCATAGTTTCTCAAAGGGATGTTTTATTAATGCCAAAATATCTTCCTTTAGAGTATGGCCTGTAAGAAATGCCAGGTCAGGGCATTTATAGAAACAAAGTTGAGAGCATCAGGTGAAATAATTTTGCGGATAAATGTTTTGCCACGTTGGGCAAAATGGGCAATAGGGCAATGCGATTCTTCAAATTCTTCTTATACAGATTTAAAAAGTAAGCCAAAGGAGAAGTCAAATTATAAATAAGTGGGTTAGTAGTGGCTCTGATATTAAATACTAACACTCTATAGGGAAAAGCTTATGTTTTGTTTTGTTTTGTTTGCGGTTTTAAGCTCACTTAAAAACACAAACTGATAAACTCAGTGAGATTCATGGTTTCTCCAGCAGGGCATACTTTTCCAAGAGGGGCACCAAAATAGATTCATGGGGGATGTGATTGTTCCATAGAGGTCTTCTCCGAAAACGTCACTGATACATTCCAGATCGTCTCAGCTCCCTTAAATTACTTATTAGGAATCCCAAATGATTCAACTTATTTAGACTTGATGAGGAGTTATCTGTATTTCAAGTTTTCTCTTCTCTTTGACATGGTAAAGAACCAGCAATGTCCATGAATAACAGATGCAGATGTAGGCCATGCTTTTCATTCAGGACTGTTTTCTGCCATTTCATGCATTTGGTTTCCTGCTCCCAATGGCACTTTAAGAACTAGACTTGGGGCCATCTACAGCACACCTATATGCTCAGCCTTTCTCCAGCCCTGGAGACTGTTAAAGCCCAACACAGGGGTGATGACATGATCGGTGCACCAGGATTCAGACCCTCTAACCCCCCCTGTTCTTGGACAGCACATTCCAGGGGCACTGGAGACTGGCCTCATACCTCAGTTTCAGGGTCGGGCCTCCCTGCATCCTTTCCCTATCTAGCTCTCCATTCTCTCCCTTCACCCCTTCCCAACTCTATCCTGGCACTGGAGCCTTGTTTCTGAGCTCCAGTTCTTTGAACACTCTCTGTGTCTTCTCTGCCGGTTGGCCCCATGGAGGTGTGTTGGTCTCACCCGGTACATCCTGGTGGACTTTACCTTCACCTCTGTCCTAGCTGAGAGGAACCCTCTGGTGTCCAAGTTCCAACCTTCCCAGATTCAGCGCTGACATTCATATGCTAGTTAGGGCAATGAGTTCTGTGTGGACGTCACTGACATCTTTAGGTTGTATCCTGACATTAAATGAAACCTCTCCCTCTGTCAGCTTAAAATGGACAATCCTTGATACTTGGGGTTGGAATCTGATGAATGATTCCTCTTCATGCCCTTTAAGGTTGGCTGACCAAACTAAACAATCCTAATTCTTTCTGAGTCCACCCTTACACCCAGCCCTCTTTAGCCACCCTTTTGTAGTCTTTATCCAATCCCCTTAGGCTTCCTTGAGTTTTAATAACCAACATTGCCCATAAAATCCAAGGACATATAGCCCACATGTACACAGAATATTATGTTCTCTATTGCTTGCAATTTATTAATAGGTGTTACCAAGCACTTGGTTGGCCTTTTTGTAGGTAGCAACGCATCCATTCATCCAATGAATATTTCCTAAGTAACTACTACATGTCAGACCTTGTTCAAAGCACTCGGGATACCTCAGTGAGACAAGGATCCCTGTCCTAGCAGAGCTGATGTTTTAGCAAAGAGAGACAGACAATAAACATAATAGAAAAGAAATTATAGAGTACTGAAAAAGGGATAAGCATATAGAAAACAAAGAAAAGAAACAGCAGTATAATATGACTGAGAGTTCTGAAGGATGGGGAAGAAATATTGAGGGAATCAAATCAACTGGATTGATTACATAGAAATAATATACGGAATACACATTCTATATATACACACAGATGCATGTGTGGTATAATGTTTCTGCTGTTACGACAAATTAAGGCATCAGTATGGGATTGGTGTGGAAGCTTTAGGGTATAATCAATACCCAAGGCTCGTCCTTCTTTCTGCTCACCATGTCCATGGCCCCAAATCTCAAAGCCACCTCTGGGTCACAGACAGTCACTGCTCTCCATTTATCATGTCTACCATCTACGTCCAAGTCAAAAGAAAGAGGCACAAGAAAGGCACCTACAGCTGGGTAGGCCCCCTAGGTAAAGACTGTTTTATATCTCACTAACACCTATATCTAAAGGGAGACCGGGAATTATTTTTTAGCTGAGTTGATAGTTACTCATTGATATTGAGGTTTCTCTAGTGAAAAAAAGAAAGGACAAGTGGATATT
>JAQQSY010004545.1:0-12248 GCA_028646535.1 Procyon lotor
CTGAAAATTTGTACCCTCTTATCAACCTCTCCCTTTTTCTCCCCACCTTCCTGCTCCTGAAAACCACTTTTCTACTATTTATGATTTTGACTTTTTCTTTTTTTTAGATTCTATTTTTGAGTGAAACCATGCCACATTTATCTTTCTCTGTTTGGTTTATTTCATTTAGCATAATACTCTCAGTGTCTATTTGTGTTGACACAAATGTCAGGATTTCCTTCTTCCTCGAGATTGAATGATACTCCATTGTATGTGTCTATCAGATTATCTTTATCCATTCATCCATTGACAGACATTGAGGTTGTTTCTATGTCTTGGCTACCATGAATAATGCTGAAATTAACACAGAAGTGCGGATACTTCTTAGATATCCTATTCACACTTCCTTTGGATATATACCCAGAAGAGAGATAACTGAATTACATGGTAGTTCTATTTTTTTTTTTTTTTTTTTTTTTTTTTTAGGGAGTTACCATACTATTTTCCATTGTGGCTGTACTACCAACAATGTACAAAATTTCTCCAAAGAAAAGGCATCCTTAATAATTTTCATTCAGATCTTATCATGTCAGAAACTTGTCACCCTTTGAATGTTCTAGTTGAAGAGCTTATATTTCCTTTTTAAGAAAAACAACATTGTTTTATTTCTGCTACTTACCATTGAGGGATTCTGGATTGATACATATGTAACCCAAGCTAAAAAAAATTAGATGGTTTATTCTTTCATAAATATTCTTTAAAGTACTGAGGTGTTGAAGTCAGAAAACCTCATTAAGGGCAAAACAACACTCACATACACACACACTATATAAACACAACTTCTGTATTTGAAGCTGCCAGAAATTCTAACCAAATAGGACAGGTACCCCTAGGTCATAATGCACCAGAATTGTTTCAATTTGTTGCTTTTCATAAGAAAGGTTTTATTTCCCCTGTTGATCAGAGAGCACACTTGGAAAAAAAAAATCTGTTGATATTCCCCTTGCTGAGTTTTAAATAGCCTGAGTATGTGTGATATATCTTTTGTAGTGAGTCCTTTAGAGAAAAAGCATTGCTTTTAAATCTCCTGCATGCCCCAAATGTAATGTGAAATAAATTCCATCATGAATGAGCTCCCGCCATGTCTAAAAACTGAATTGTAATATGCAACGTTTCTCTGAGACAGGCCATTTTTTGTGCGTGTGTGATCTTAAAAGCAGCAAAGCTAAGAGGATTGATAAATTTTAAATCTCTCTAGCAGATTTCATGTAAAGCAGGAAGTTTATATCTCATACAACTCCAGTAGCAGAAGCATGAGTAATTCATTTTGAGGTTTCCCAGGAATTAAATTCCGTTCAATTAACAGGGTGCATTGTACTCAACATAGTAAAGTTGTGAATAATAAGAATAACACCAACAACCTCGGATCTGCCCTTCAGGAATTTGCACTTAATCTCTAAGATAAACTCACTTTCAGAGAGTGATCTCTGAATTTTTTCCATCTTGTTTTCTGCATACTGCTGAAAGTATCAGATTGTATAATATATATATTTTTTTAAAGATTTTAGTTATTTATTTGACAGATAGAGATGACAAGTAGGCAGAAAGGCAGGCAGAGAGAGGGGGAAGCAGGCTCCCCGCGGAACAGAGAGCCTAATGTGGGGCTCGATCCCAGGACCCTGGGATCATGACCTGAGCCCAAGGCAGAGGCTTTAACCCACTGAGCCACCCAGGCGCCCCTAAAGTATCAGATTGTAATTGAAAGCTCCAAATCAATCAAATCCCTGTTCAGCTAATCGCTTCTATAGAGACTAAAGAGGTAGCGTTTCATTTGAGGTTCTCTCTTTTAAGGGTGAGGGGTCCTTTTGAACTCTGAGAGAATGTCTTCGCTTTCCTGGACATCAGTCTCAAACTCCATCAGAATAAAATCAACATGGCCCTGTCAGCCATCATTTACTGAGCACATCCTACGCGCTGAGCCTTTCAGCAGCTTTTCTTGCTCATCATCTTCTTTAATTCACACCATAATCTCCTAACTAGAGGTCTTGTTATTTTTAACTTAAAAAGAAAGAGCCTGGGGCGCCTGGGTGACTCTCCTGGTCAAGCAGCTGCCTCTGGCTCAGGTCATGATCTGGGAGTCCCGGGATTGAGTCCCACCTTGGGGTCGCTGCTCAGCTGGGGAGTCTGCTTCTCCCTCTCTTGCTGCCTGCCCCCCAGTACTACAGTTCTCTCGCTCACTCACTCTCAAATGAATGAATGAATATATATATATATATATATATATATATATATATATATATATATATATATTGCTCCTGAAGATCAGTGAGGTTAATTAACTGAACTAAGGTCAAAGTTCTTAAACAAGGAGCCACATTCAGAATTCAAGGTGTTATTCACCAAAGCTTCTTTCCACTCTGCTCGACTTGCCTGAAGAAGTGCCTCCAGGGCCTCCTATTGAAGCTATGAAGTAGTACATTAGAATAAACACAGTTACAGAGGCTCCGGCTGGCTTGCTTGCTTCTTACACACCTCAGATCATTGTACACAATGCTAAAGCTCAGTCTGTAACCTGAGGAAAAGACTTCCCAGAGGCACCTCACCTGCCATCACTGAAAATAAGAGAGCATTCCACACACCAAAATAACCAGTCTTAACTAAACCCACTGTTACCAGGGTTTCCTGGCCCAGTCAAGTGGGAACCGTAATCAGGGGGAGCAAGGGGCCATTCATGTGAAAAGAGAAGACTTAGACATGTTGGCACCTGAATAAGTCATGTCCCATGAACCACTGCTGGGTAGGCCCCGTATGAACCGAAATATGCAAAATAAATAGCTGAACATACAAAGTTTTTTAGAAAAGGTATTTGAAATTACAAACACACATCTAGGCTGAACAGACATGAACTGTGCCGAGGAAATATGAGGACATTGATGTTTGATCTTTTCAAGTACCAAGATTTTTATAGCTGCTCTTAATGTGTACCTGAATATTTCCTTCATGGCTTTGAAGGGAATTCTCTGTGAATGGCAGATTACTACAGGAATTTTTTTCCGGCACCTAGGTGTTCCTAAAACACTGAATCTTATTCTCCAAATCCAGTGTATTGGGACTGAGTTGTCACCTCTTATGTTTTTATTTTTTTTCATCAAGTTTTTGTTTTTCTTTTAACATAATTCATTGGCTTCTGAAAAACATTTATATCAAACATTAGGTTTTATAGGGTTTTTTTTTTTTCTATTTTCCTTTTCATGCTCTTATCAGTTACATGCGGTTAAAACTGGGCAATTTTATTGGTCCAAATGCCAGGAGAAGAATGTTTTATGTTAAATCCCACTATAGTAAGCCATGTATTTTTTTTTAATTATGGCAAAATACACATGACAAAATTTACCATCTTAACCATTTTTAACTGAACAGCTAAGGAGTATTAAATATATTCACATTGTACTCAGTCACCACTATCCATCTCTAGAACTCTTTTCATCTTTCAAAACTGCAACTGTACCCATTAAACAATGACTCCTCAGCCCCGCCCCAAACCCCCAGCCCCTAGAAACCACAACTCTACTGTCTGTCTCTCTGACCACTCCAGGTACTTAATGTAAGTGGAATTACACAATGTTGATCTTTTCTGGCTTATTTCACTTAGCATAATGTCCTTAAGGTTCCATGTTGTGGCATATGTCAGACTTTCTAAAGCTGAATAATAGTCCATTATATGTATATATCGCACTGTCTTTGTTCACTCATTCATGGATGCGTGCTTCGCTTTCTCATTTTGGCTGTTGTGTGTAATGTCGCTCTAAACATGGAGATGGAAATACCTCATTGAGATCCTGCTTTCAGTTCTTTTAGGCATATACCTAGAAGTAGAATTGTTGCATCATGTGGTAATTCTATGTTTAATTTTTTAAGGAACTGGATGCTCTTTTCCACAGTGGCAACACCATTCTACATTCCCATCAAGAGTAAACAAGCATTCAAGTATCTCCATATCCTCATCAACACTTACTATTTTGGGTTATTTATTATTAATATGACCATCTTAATGGGGCATGAGGTGGTATGTCATTGAGATTTTGTTTTTGCTTTTATTTTATTTTATTTATTTATTTGACAGAGACAGATCACAAGTAGGCAAAGAGGCAGGCAGAGAAAGAGGGGGAAGCAGGCTCCCCACTGAGCAGAGACCCCAATGAGGGGCTCAATCCCAGGAACCTGAGATCATGACCTGAGCCGAAGGCAGAGACTTTAATCCACTGAGCCACCCAGACTCCCCTGTCATTGAGATTTTGATTACATTTCCCTAATGATTGGTAAAGTTGAATATCTTTCCATGTGCAAATTGGCCATTTGTGTATTTTTTTCTAATGTCTATTCAGGTCCTTTGCCCATATTTTATTCAGGCTGCTTATTTTTTAGTTGTTGAGTTGTAGGAGTTTCTTGTATATTCTGGATATTAAACCTTTATCAAATATATAATTTGCATATATTTCTCCCATCCTATGTGTTGCTTTTCACTGTTGATTGTGTTCTTTAATACACAGAGGTTTTTCAATTTTGATGTAGTCCAAGTATCTATTTATTCTTTTGTTGCCTGTATTTTTGGTGTCTTCTCCAAGAAATCCAATGCCAAATCCAATGTCATGAAGCTTTTTCCCTAAGTTTTCTAACAGGAGTTTTATAATTTTAGCTATTTCATTTAGTTTTTTATCCATTTTGAGTTAGTTTTTGTCTGTGGTATAAGGTGAGGGTCCAGCTTCATTCTCTTGTATGTGGATATATAGAAGATATGTACAAAGAGAGGACACGCGTGCGTGTGTGTATGTACATACATACTTGTATATATGTATATAGAATATATAAGTATATTTTATACATTCACTATTGATTCTCGTTATTCATAATAATTATGTTCTGTATGGTCATTGTGAACACTGGATTGGGGAATACTGAACCATTGCTCTAGAAGAAATAAAAAAGTTAATCTATTGCCAACCCCTGGTCACATTTTCATCAACCAATCAATACATAACTTTATTTTATGTGTGTTTATGTTTAAAGACATCCTAGTCAATGTACACTATTGATTTATGAACATTGAGCTCACAGGCAACAGCACTCTAACTCATGCCTGTTATCTAACACTCTTATTTTCTCTGTAAGATAACACAACCTTGCACTTGGGAGTACTGGACAATACTTCAGCATCCCCTGTTTGTGGACCATTTTAAACAGTAAAATCGCCAACAAAAAGCTTCAAAGTGGTGGTAAATACACTATTAAAAGGACGCTTGTTTATAGGATGAGAGCAGAAACCAGAAATCAGAGAATCTCCTTGTTCTACTTCAGTTGGGAACCTAAGCATAGATCAGCTAAAATGTTTTGCTGCTCTGTGCCTGTCCATACAGCCATGAAAACACGACAGGTATAGATTTTGGGATTACAAATATGTTTTAGTAGGTAGGAACATTTGCAAATATTGTACTGATGAGTAATTAGGATTGATCAAATGCATAAATAGATACATACAAGCATACATACATACATACATGTGTATTCTACTCCCCTCAGGGATGCTCATCTCTCTGGCCTTCATTGAGGGAAGAATTGAATGTACATAAACTGTGGAGAATAAAGATGTGTGCGTTTGGTCTTGGTCCACCTGTCAGAGCTTTCGAAATTATTTATCCCTATCCTCCAAACTCACTTTCTCTCTCTTACCCATACATATTATTTCAGAAATCATTGATAAAAAAAGTTTATTCTAATTCTGAAATTATCTTCTCCATGATTAGTTTTGTTCAAATCACTGAGTTTTTCCAAGAGAGGTCAGGCTGACTCCAGTCCCTAGACCACTCTACAAACGGTTCCCTATTGTGCTTATTGTATAAATAAATGTGATGAGCAAAACTCCATGTCCTTAAATCCTTGCAGCGTAAGCATCTGGTTCCCATAGAGCTTGCCATAGGGGGAGCCTCTCTGACCAACTATTGTGAGTTCTGGTCAGCTTGGCTGTGAGGCATATCATTGGAAATCAACAGGGTACTCTGCCGTGTTCACTTCTTCTGAAACTATGCTAACCTGAGAGTGCACAGGAGAGCTGGCAATTCTGCAATACCAGTAAGATCCCAGTCTTGGAGAATTCAAGGCTGAGTGCAGATAGGAGCTGTGGTCAATCTAAGTTTCAGATAATCTTCTGTAGGCTCTGGCCTCTTCAAGTGGATCTCTCCTGTTGAGAGATCCTTCAGACAAACGAGTTGATTTTATTTAAAACTAACCAGGTTTTCTATTTGTTGGTGTGGACTTTTGTATCAAAAATATACAAAATATATTCAGATTGTGTGTCTGTTTTTCTTCTCTGTCTAGATTGCAGGGCTATTCCAATAATTTCTTGGAGACTTGTGGCTTCTTCAACAGAAATAGACTGTGACTTTAGGTGTTCTTTTGGGGTAAATTTTGTCTCCCAAAAGATATATTCAAGTTTTAACCCCTAATAGACTTATGAATGCAACCTCATTTGCAAATATGGTGTTTGCAGATGTAATCACTTTAAGGTGATGTTATAATTGATTAGGGTGTTGTCCTAACAACAAGAGGGAAATTGAGACAGAGAGACTGATACACGGGAGAAAAGATCACATGAAGACAGAAACAGAGATTGGAGTGATAAATGCATAAGCCAAAAAATACCAAGAATTTCTGCCAACTATTGGGATAAGGGAGAGACAAGAAAGGATCCTTCCCTAAAATCTTCAGAGAAAGTGTGGCCTGCCTATCCCTTTATTTCCAATTTTTAGCCTTTAGAACTGTGTGAAATGATAAATTTCTATTATTTTAAGCCACCCTGTTTGTGGTAATTTGTTACAGCAGTCCTTACAAACTAATACAGATGCATTTTTCTGGAACCATTACTACAGTACAATGCTCTTTTGTATTACAGAGAATTCTTTTAACTGAATGTGTCATAGAGAACATCTATATAATATTCTCATTTTATGGATTTGGAAACAGATCCAATGACATTATTTATTGTAGATCACAGAGATACAAAGGAGAAGAGTCAGAAAAATCATACAGCCTCCTGACTACTTGTTTTGTGCTCCTTTCCAATGCACACTCTTGCAAAGGAATTTAGAATTAGTGGTTGAAAGAACAAACACATAATTCTTTATCATCCTTTCAAATTCTAGTTATAGATTTAGCTACAATCACGAAATATATTCAGAGCTACAGGGACTGGCATCTTACTGTTCCAAAAGTAGATTCTGCCTGGTCCAATAAATATTTAAGAATAACCTGTCACATTGTCTTCAGTTTTGCTCATTATTATACTATTATCTGTAACTAGATTCAGACCTGCATCATTTGACTCATGACTCTAGCAAATAAAGTCCCTTTTCCTAGATGTACCCTTTATGTGCATCACATACAAACCTACAGTAAGATCCAGACCTTCATTTGTGTATCAAGTATCCACATACGTGGAAAGTCTATACATTAATATATTTGTCTTAGAAGTAAGATGTGCTTTTCCCCCAAATAAATGTGTCCAAGGTGCAAATATTAATATCGGAAGGCTCAGTATCAAAGAGGAAAGGTGGGGAGGCCAGAGATGGCAAGAATTGCCACATATGATCACAGTGAAGACGGGAATATCAGAGCTAAATATTAGTCATTTTATTATCTTAAAACTAAACAAATATATTACAGGGCTGATCAGAGATAAAATTTGAGTTATTAACATTTGAGATTACAATATAGAGCTACCATAAATAAAAGTCATAACTTGACTTTTATGAGTCATAACACTCATTTGCCTGTGAATAGTTGGATAATAATAATCAATGATAGATTTACTTTTCTGAGTGCCAGAGCATGACATTGAGTACTCTTTGAAAATCACTACTTTATGTCTACTTACTATTGCTTTCTGATGGATTGTCCTCATTAATTATGGTTGCCTTTTTTTTTTTTAAATTTTATTTAATTTAATTGAGAGAAAAAGCACAGGGGTTTCTGGGGGGGGGGGGGGGAGAGGCTGTGGGAGAGGAAGAAATAGACTCCTTGCCAAGCAGGTATCTCAACACGGCACTGGATCCCAGGACCCTGAGATCACCTGAGCTGAAGTCAGACGCTTAACTGACTGAACCACCCAGGCGCCCCAAATTATGATTGTCTTAAGAGGAATTCAATCAGATTTATTTTATATTGCCTTTTTAGTTAGCAAGATTCATTGAAATGTGGTCCCACCTATACTTTTTGGTATTGCATGTATTCTGGGACTTTTTAAAAAATAAATCCATTGTGTTTTATTCCTGCATATATACCAATATTCGCTGACAACATGTGTTTTTTAGCCATATAACTTATTAGAAACTTTTTTTGTTATTGCTATATAACCAAGTCTTATTGTCTCTTACTGGGATGGGTGGGAGGGGGGTGTGTGTACTGGTTTTTTTTTTTTACTTTTTAAAAAAAAAAACTCTTCGTGTAATTCAGAAACAACTTCTACTTCAACTAGTCTGAAACATTGGCAAATTGATACTTTGAATAGTCTATTACTATGCTAATACAGTAGCTGTTAACCACATAGGACTATTAAATGTAAATGAATTAAAACTGAACAGAAATGAAAATTCCCTTCCTCTGTCAAACTAGCCACATTTCTCATGTTCAGTAACCACATGTAGCTTGCGCTTACCTTATTAGACTGTGCAGATATAAAGGATATTTATCACTGCAGAAAGTTCTGTTGGGCAGTGCTAGTCTATTGCATGAAATGTTTAAATTTGAAAAAAAAATAGATTCTTTAACAAGAAAATGAATATGACCCAGTCATGTATTCCAAAGATGAGATTTTATAACTCTGTACAACAAAGTCCAAAAGAAAAGGGAAAATAAAGGATTTAAAAGGTTTTGCCTAAAACACTAAATATCCAGATGTCCTACACCAAATTCCTTCTGTTTCTTCAGTTCTGGTTCTACTAAATTCTCAATCAATTCATTTGTACCTGGTAGCTATACTTTCCATTACCTTTTCCACTTCTTTTAATAATCTGCTTGCATTCTATCACATACCCAGTCTATGTGCCATAGAGTGATAATCTTTAGTTACATTGCTAATAGAGTGTTCATTTTTTTAAAATTTTATTTATTTATTTGAGAGAGAGAGAGAGAGTTAGCACCAGCAGGGGGAGTGCAGGCAGAGGGAGAGAGAGAAGCAGGCTCCCTGCTGAGCAAAGAGCCAGACTTGGGCTCAATCCCAGGACCCTGGGATCATGACCTGATGATCTGCCTGAAGGCAGATGCCCAACCTGCTGAGCCACACAGGTGCCCTGAGTGTTCATTTCAATTAGGGACTTAGTGAGCCTTCTGCAAATATCCATATCTAATTTTAAATTGCTTAGTACATAGAATAGTAACATGTCAGCATCACATATAGTCTCTCTTCACTCATGTTATCGATGACTGCTAGGTGGACGGATAGAAGGATAAAGTATACATAATTTATGTGGTAGCATTCTAAGTCTTAAAAAATGATATATAAAATGTTTTGATTAATGTTTTACCTTGTATGTTAATTCAAGGTGTACATTCATTTTTATACAAAGTTTGAATCTGTACTGTGGAAAAAAGAAGACTGTGAACATTGACACAAAATAATCTTTGCTAATGGTAAATAAGCTATTGAACCAGTGGAAAGGGGTCCATTTAAATTTCCCAATTCCTGCCACTGATACTTTCTAGCTTTTAGTTTTAAAATGAGTGTTAGATAAAAAACATGATCAAAGCCTGCCTTTAACATAATGACATATATAACAAATGACAAAACATAATGACGTAAGAGCCCAGGAGTACAGTGAGGAATTCGTAAATAGTATGTTACCAAAACTGCTCAGGGTCAGGGCCCAAACACCTGAGGGGCATGCTGCTCACTGCCCAGGGAGATTCTGAATAACAAACAAAATACTAGTTTCAGGTACACATGGGTGCCTCCAACCAAAACAAGGTTTCCTTCCAGAGACTACTGTAATGGTGTGTGCTACTGGGAGAGAGGTTGACTTGAATAATGGAAGAGTCTGTCAGAAACCTACAGCCCCATCCTACGGGTGTCTGGCCAGAGAGACCTATTCTGTCTAACAGAGGAACTACGACTCCCTTCTCTTTTCCTAGTCATCACAGTGATAGGGGTTTTCCTTCACTTTCCCAGTAGACCCTTCTTGTTATAAAAATAAAATAAAATTTAAAAAGTCCATAGAACGTGTTCAAATTGTAAAGCTCATTAAAGTTATGTTAATTTAACAGGACGCACTGTGAAATTGCCTCAATATTAAGACAATGCTCATTCAACTATCGCAGACCAACCAACCATTGAATGTTAATGCTCATTGTTGCGCAAATAAAGATAAACACAATTCATGAATACAGTAAGGAAGGGGACAGGGACCACCTGGAATTCAACTGTCAACCTTTTAAAATTCTGCTTCTACTTTCTTTTAAATCTCTTATGATTTATTTGACTTCTCCAGCAATTTCCCCTGCAAGATTTAGAAAAGAAAAAAAAAAAAGCAAGATAGTTTTTTGTTTTTTTTTTTTTTTTTTTTTTAGGGTAAAAGCAAGATAGTTTAAAAAGAATGTGTATGTGGGAAAGAGACAGAATGAGTCAGTTGCAGGGTAAATTTTACGTAATCAATAAGTTGTAATGTTAGTATTGATATTTTTGCTGTATCTCCAGCACCATGCTCCAATCTGAAGGAGACACTGATTTTAGGAAATTAAATCTAATCACAGTGAAGATATATATATATGGCTTGCCTCAAATAACTTCCAGAATCAAGTAGGGCATCAATTAACTAATGAGGCCAAAATATTTAGTGCCACATTGTCTTATACAGAAATGCATCTCTATCATGTGATAATAGTTCAGTTATAGTTCTAGGAAGGAGAGAAACCACAATTACCTGAATTCACCTCGACGAAGGAAATAGGAATTTGTTTGGCCTCGATGGGGGTTATTCATGAACATAGAGGAACCAAGGAGGAAGAAGAGGCGTCCAGGACTACAAAGAAACTGAGTTAAAGATGAGTACTTCAGAAGGCCATTCAGGCTTGACTGAAGAAACAGAAGTTTGTATGTGTGCTGGAGGACTATGGAAGACCGAGTTTTGAGGGACGCATAGAGGCATAATGACATAAAAGCCCAGTAGTACAATGAAGAATAAAACTAAATTATGAGGGGCACTTGGGTGGCTCAGTGGGTTAAGCCTCTGCCTTTGGCTCAGGTCATGATCTCAGGGTCCTGGGATCAAGGCCCTCATTGAGCTCTCTGCTCAGCGGGGAGCCTGCTTCACCCCCACCCCGACCCCCCACCTGCCTCTCTGCCTGCTTGTGATCTCTCTCTCTCTGTCAAATAAATAAAATCTTAAAAAAAACTAAATTATGAAAGACGATAATGGTCATCAAGTTTCCACAATGAGTGTTCTCGCTAGATTTCTGAAAGGCATTGAGGGGTAGGGGCGCACACAGCCTTCTCCCCTGCTATGTCATGGAGAAGCTCTAGGGCAGGTCTGTGGGGCTTTGAGGGGCACGAGGCCCCAGCCAGCAGGTGTTGCTGAGGGCTGAGGTGGCAGCTTGAAGCCAAAGAGAGAAAGAGATTCATTATATCAACACTTCCATCCTTCGGCCCCTATGTTGGATGAAAAGCAGATACTGGCTGATGATACCTAAGTGCCAAACTCCAGAGGGTCTTCTCTAAGGAAAATGAAGTCAACATTTGGGGAAATCTGATGCTTCCAACATGGATGTTGATATTCCAGAATAAATCTTCCTACGTTATGCTGCTGGGGAGATCTGCACTCTGAAAGCTGGCTCCTTGTCCACTTACTGAAAAGAGGATATACTAGTTAGCACAGCAGGGCTCCCTTCATGTACCACCACATCATATGTTTTCTCAGCCAGGTTGGAGACCTAGCCAGGGAAAAGCCAAAATTATACAGTTGTAAATGATCAAATGCACCAGAGATTCCTGCTCTGCCTTTTGAATGTGAATTAATCAATGGTTGTGCAGAAATGCCTGTTAGCGTCTCAGCAACATTTCTGCTGCTTTGTACACATAGACCCAAATCTTGGGAACTGTGTCAACCTGGAATGGGTGGCATGAGCAAAGCAGTGGGGGAGGATAGAAGAGCACTCGGAAAAGGCTTTGGAGAGAATAACAGCTGAGTGGAGACCTCAAGAACATATAAAGAATGGCAGGAAAGTGT
>JAQQSY010004546.1:0-12247 GCA_028646535.1 Procyon lotor
CCTGGGTGGCTCAGTGGTTTAAGCCTCTGCCTTCGGCTTACGTCATGATCTCAGGGTTCTGGTATCAAGTCCCACATCGGGCTCTCTGCTCACCTGGGAGCCTGCTTCCCCCTCTCTATCTGCCTGCCTCTCTGCCTACTTGTCATCTCTCTCTCTCTGTGTCAAATAAATTAATAAAATCTTAAAAAAAAATAAACCCAACAGTGTTAGTAATTTCAATAAATGTAAATAGAACATAACAATTAAAATTTTAAAAATTATCAGACAAAATAAAAGAGATTAGATCTATCTATACACTTTTACAGAATACATACTTTGATTTAAAAAAGACAAATATTTAAAAACTAAGTGATGAGAAAATGGTATGTCATGTAAACACTAACCATAAGAAAGGTGGAATGGATGTTTAATAGAAAAGCTAGACTTTCATGTAAGAAGCATCAATCCAACAGAAAGACATAACAATCTTAATACCATATCCTCAAACTATATAAAACAACATTGGATGGGACTAAAAGAAGTACTAGATAAGTCCACAATCAAATTTAGAGATTTTAACACAACTTTTTCAGTAGCCTATAGAATGAACAGCTGATAAAATGGTAACACATTAGTGATGATATGAAAGCTTTGAACAATGTACTTGTCAATTTCAGCTAAATGACGTAGAAAACATTTTATTTCAACAACTGCAAAATATATATTTTCTCCAAGGGCACAAGGAACACTTAGAAACACAGAATATATACTAGACACAAATCTCAAATGATTAAAACAGATGTTTCATCAGTGACGATGAATGCCTGACATATAAGCATATAAAACAACATCGAAGTCATTAACCATCAGAGAAAGACAAATTAACTGATACCACTACACACCTACTGGAAGGTCTTAAAAAAATCCTTTGCACCATCGGGTGCTGACAAAGATGCAGAGCAATTGGAACTCTTGTTGATGGGAATGCAAAATGGCACTGCCACCTGGGAAAAGTTTTGCAGGTTTGTTATACATTCAAATGTACACTCGAATTTCATTCCAAGTTATGTGCCCAAGAGAAGTGAAATTGACATGCACAGAGAAGCTTGTATGTGAATGCTTACGGTAGCTCTATTCATAATTGCCAAAATTTGGGAACAACAGAGATAGCTTTTAACCAATCAGTGAATCCACAAACTGTAGTACATCCATACAATAGAATACTATTCAGCAATAAGAATCAACTGTTGATTCATGCAACAACATGAATGAATCGTAAATGCATTTTAAAGTGAAACAATGGAGGCCCCAAAAGCAATATATTGCCCCCTTCCATTTATAGGTCACTTGGGAAAAAGTAAGTAGAGGAGAGGGAGGGAAACAGTTGCCAGTGGTTACTAGTGGTTGGTGATATTACCCCTCCCCTACCACACATACACATACCCACACGATACCAGGAGAAGGACACTTCACCTCAGTAGTATTCATCCCACATAATCCATAACCACTGTCCAAAGATGGTAAAACATCACAGAAACCCAAACTGATAGACATTCTACAAAATGCCTGAGCAGTATTCTTCAGAATACCAGGATTATGAATGATAAAGTAGAGACTGAGGAATTGTCATAGAGAATAGGAGACCGAGGAGACAGGCCACAAAAATGCAACACAGAATCCAGCATTGCATTCAAAGACAGGGGAAAGGACATTAGTGAACCAAAAAAATGGCACTCTTCTCATGTTAATTTTCCAATTTTAATAAATGTTCCATAGTTATTTTAGGTATCAACATAAGGGAAAGCTGGGTATGGGGAAAATAGAATGGTACATTGTATTTTTAAAATTCTTCTATAATTCTGGGGGTGCCTGGGTGGCTCAGTGGGTTAAAGCCTCTGCCTTCGGTTCAGGTCATGATCTCAGGGTCCAGGGATCGAGACCCACATCGGGCTCTTTGCTCGGCGGGGAACATGCTTGCCCCTCTCTCTCTCTGCCTACTTGTGATCTCTCTCTATATATATCAACTAAATAAATAAAATCTTTAAAAAAATAAAATAAAATTCTTCTATAATTGTGAAATTATTTAAATTATTTTTTCAGTTTTTAACCTATCTCTCATTGAAGGATTTAGGATGATGGATCAGGGAGGTAACCTTCAGACATCCTCATAACTATGTTTTATATAGTTATGGTTTTTGAACCATGTAAAGGTATGAACAATTCAGAGATAATAATAAAATACAAATGAAGAGGTTTTCTTAAATGTATTCTTTAGCTGCTTTCCAAATTTTGTTCAAAGATGTTCTTGTGGCATGTGATCCAAAAATATGCACTTATTAGAAAGAAGAGTGTATATATATATATATATTATTTTTTTTTTACCATATATATGGTGAATAAATAACATCAAATGAAAAGATTTATATAGAGTCAGTTCCAGAAAGTATACAAGCCTTGGATTCTCATATTGAAACACCAAAACCAAGTTTCTATTGCTACTGTTTGTGAAGTACAAAAGTACATTGCCTTCTATGCCAACAATAGTGTAGAGATAATATAAATGCTTTGCCTTAATTAGACTCTCCTAACAAATGTTCAGTGAATGAGTCAGTGTTGTCATTCTCTGCCTCTCCTTCACAGACCTCAGATGGCCTGTTCCAATAGAAAGGAAAGAGGGATGGAGTATGTTATTTTTGTTTTTGGGGGGGTTTTGGTATGGTTTTATGGCAGCCTTTCCCTAGGTTAAAATACACTTTGAGTACCTGAACTAATGAATTGGAGAAAATTAATTGGAGTTACCTGATGATATAACAATCTTTCCATGTTTATTTCCTAAAATTATATTTCCATGTTCTGCTAAGAATTCAATTGCAAGCACAGGGTTTTGGGTCTGCAAATTTGCATTTAGTTAGGTGTACAGAATATTGAAATATTTCCTTTTACTTGCATGAGCCATTGCATGCTAACTGCACTCTACTATGTGACTGAAGTTCAGATTTTAAAATTTGACCATATGTGCTAGTGAGGTTTTGCTGTTAACAGGGATACTCAGCTGCTTGTATGCTTGGTATCTCTTCTGTGATCACAGACAGCTGCTCTATTTCTCTGCCCTTCAGCAGGCAATGATATCTTCACAGCACATTTTTTTGTTGTCATTCTGACCATCTCAATTTACATGAGTTTAAAATCCATTTGCCTCCAAAAAAATGAAGTAGGATACATTTTCCTGTCTTATGCAATTACTCCATGTGCTTAGAGAAAACAGTAATCACAAGAAAGGCTAAGTCACATTTTCTTTAATGCCAGGGTACTTTTCGGCAGTGATTTTCTCCATGACTTTGTCAATACCCAAATCTACCTCTGCTTTCCTCAAGTTCGACTATAAAGCTGGGTTCTATCAGCTCTTTATAAAACTCTAACTTCCTTCTGTAGATTTATAGACTCATTTCCGACACAGGGTTATGGAAACAGCAAATGTTTTTTGATCAGTACTTCCTACACTGTAAAGATTATGTAACTGAATCATTCCGTCTGATTTTTCTTTTATTATTATTATTATTTTTAAAGATTTTATTTATTTATTTGACAGAGAGAGAGATCACGAGTAGACAGAGAGGCAGGCAGAGGGAGAGGGGGAAGTAGGCTCCCCACTGAGCAGAGAGTCTGATGATGTGGGACTCGATCCCAGGACCTCATGAGATCATGACCTGAGCCGAAGGCAGAGACTTTAACCCACTGAGCCACCCAGGCACCCCTGATTTTTCTTTTATTTTTTAAAAAAGACATTTATTTGTTTGTTTGTTTCTTTGTTTGTTTATGAGAAAGAGAGAGAGCAGGGGGAGGGGGAGAGGGAGGGGGAGAGAGAGAATCTCAAGCTGACTCTGCACTTAGCACAGAACCCAACAGTGGCCTGGATCCCCGGTCCCTGATATCATCATCTGAGCTGATGTCAAGAGTCAGACGCTAAACCGACTGAGCCACCCAGGTTCCCCTGATACGTTCTTTTTCTTAATCTTGAATGTAAAGTTCTAGATTGAATTGATGATTTTTCTGATTGGAAAATTTTACTTTCCTGCCAAATTTGTGTCCTTACTATTCTTAATAGACTACATTTCATCATGTCTTGGTCTCTTTGTGTCCTTAGTGAAAAGACATTTTTTTCCTAGATGTTTTGCTTGGTGAATTTGTTATTGTAGTTGTTGTCTTTGCCTTTGTGTGAGAACATGTGTGTTGAATTCTTTGTTTCACTAAATAAGGACTGAAAGATCAAGAATTCCTGAGTACTTTGAATGTCATATACAACTTTAGTTATCTTTTGGAAGTGATATTTTATTAAACTTTTGCTAATATCAAGCTGTTGGGTTTACAATAGACCTAAAGGAAATGAAATTTAAATATTTAAATATTCATTTTAATGGAGCTTCAGGAGCCCTGGTGCCACATGTCTACCCGAGGGCTGAGGAATGTCTTGTGGCCTGGACCTTCCTACTCAGCTGTAACATTTTCACAATACACTTTTTGGGAAGCTCTGGTTATGTATTCTCATCTATTAGTTAATTTTCAAGCATCAGTGGAGATGAGACATTTCCATGTTCCTATTAAAAATGCTGGTTCATTCACAGGAAACGGTCTCAACCAATCAGAACAGACAACCTTGCAGGAATAGTGTTTTGGAGACCCACTGCTGCACTATGGAGAGATCTCAGGACACCCTAGAGGAGCAGACTGAGTGGCTGTGGCTGTGGTAGGAGAGGACCCCACTCAGTGGGCTTAGATGAGAACTAGTAGCTAATGTGGAAGTATATCATATTTCATTCCATCTGAGAAGCCATCAATGGTAAAATGAACCATTATTTTATGTACCACTAAAAAAAAAATGCTACTGATCAAATTGTCACAATCCTTTCTCATCATTTACAATTTTTACCTCGTTGCACTGAAAGAGCTCTTTTGGACACATTGAACCACAGATTATTTTTCATATGTCACTTTCACAGGTACATACAAATGAGTGAAATTAACCTGTGAAGGTGTATTCATGAAATCTCTTTACATTAAGAATCCTTTTCTTCTGAATCACGTTCAGTAGTCATCAGTTTTCATATTGGCCCACATATCATCATCACTCAGAGGATTGGTAATATAACATTGTTTATAAGAGTGCTTCACAATTATCTCTGATATGTTTCTCCAAAGCAATATTTTACCAGCTTTTTCTCAAGATGCATAAAAACGACTATAAGAAGTGATAACCAGAGAGAAGTTAGATCTAATTTGCACATTAGTTTTGTGAGTCTTAGTTCTGGTAATCTCACTCCATAAGAGTAAATTGGAAAAAAAAAAAATCAAAATTTAAGGCCATTAAGAAAACCAAAACATAAAAAAATGAGAACTGTTGTTAAATACAATAGCATAAAAAGGACTTGTTTGCAAGAAAAGGAAGAAAATTTGAGAATTGCTAGATATATTCAAAAGATGTGTAAGGGCATGGAACTAAGGTGAGGGCAGGGTCAATGAAAGGAAGGGTTTATTCTGAAGCCAAAGTTCCATGAGGAACTCTGAATGAATGAGGAAAGAATGTAAGGAAGATTTAAAGATATTATTTATAATAAATAAATTTTTATTATTTATAATAATAAACAGAGAGAGAGAGAGCAAGCATGGAGAGGAGGAGGAGGGGCACAGGGAGAGGGAAAAACTGGCTTCCAGTGTGAGGCTCCTAATGCTTGGGCTTGATCCCAGGACTGGGAAATCATGACCTGAGCCAAAGGCAAGTGCTTAACCAATTGAGCCACCCAGGCACCCCAAGAATGCAAGAAAGATTTAAAACATTAATACCTGAGTCTAATTAAGAAATTCAAAAAATCAATTAAGAAAATAAATACTCCTTTGAGTATCAGTACTCAAAGCTAATTAAGAAAAAACAATAATGCCACAGAATATTGAATCAGTGATAAAAAGTACAGAAATTAAGACTACCATGGAATGTAAGAAAAAGAAGAAAGATGAAACAGAGCAGATAAAGATGATAAAGACCAATGGGTGTTATGGAGAAAGACTCCAGAAGACATCCAATAGTCAACGAAACAAATGCAGAAAATGTCAATGCATTCGACAAAATACAAGTGTACTTATTAAAAGTGCTTATAAATTCTGGACCAATTAATGAGAAAAGACATATGTATTTTTTTCTTTTATTTCTAGGATAACTTTTTTTCATCCTATAAGAACTGATGCAAGGAAAAATAAAACCAATTACCTTTAGCAAGAGGAACAGAGCAGCTAGATGTTTCTTTCTTCAGTATTTCATCACCAGAAGACGATAAATGTCTGCAGAATTTCGAGAGAACAAGGATTCCCAAACCAGATTTCTATACCCAGCCAAATTACTATTCGACATTAAAAGAAAATGAAGACTGTCTTAAATATGCAAGAAATGGTACACTTTAAAAGAATATCAAAGCTATACTCAACTGAAAGTTTTAGAAGAATATGTGCCAAAACATTAACTGTTGATATTCTTTGGGTGGAAGAATTACAGATGATTGCCACATCTTTATTGTCTTTTGAATTTTTTTTATGTGAGACTAAGTATGATTTGCTATTATTTCCAAAAATAAAAAATAAAGCCATTTTTGTTTTTGGAAGATATTCATTAAGCACCTTTCACAGTGTAGAAATTACATTACTTACATAGTCCTTATCCTCAGAATTTACATAATATTACATCATAAAGATATTTACAGGGAAAAAGTCAATTCAAATTTGACAGTTGTTGAAATATCACCCTATCTCTTAACCCAGGATAAAATCTGCATGCCAAAACATAACTGAAACTCTATTTAAGTAAAGAGCGCTTACATATAGATGATGCTGAAGTATCTAATTTGTAAGCTTTTTAAATGTCTAGAGGAAGTTTTCTCCTTATGTGGAAATTATAGCAAGCATATGGGTGTAAACTGAGCAGAATTAGGTTTAGTTTATCCCTAAACATGGAAAACGTACCAAAATGACAATGTTAGCCCACAGAAAGATGTTTTAAACATGTTTCTTCCAGTAGAATATATGCAGAACACTGATTATAACCTGGCTCAAATTTTAATATCTTTAGTAGTGTTTGCTGCACATCTATGGCTTTCTGACACTTTAAAAAAATGTATTTAGTAATCGTAGCATATCTTCTATGTGTAGCCTAGAAAATGTGCAGCTTGGAAAATGTTTCCAGAAAGAGTGGAATAATTTAAACACTACAAAATTTCACCATAATTTCATCTTCATACTGACTGCAAATTTGAAGGAAATATTTTACATCTCACAATAAAAACTAACGTTTCTTAGAAATAAAATGTCAGCTTATTCCAAATTTCCAATTTTCTGACTACTGTATTTAGAATCACAACAATACTTTTATCTGTATTTGAATGTCATATCTTACCCCAAGTATTTTCAACCATTTTAGTCTCAAATTTGGAAAGAATTATTTTTATATAAAGCCTTTCCCTCCCTGGCACACTTAATATGTTCTTGCCAATTTTATTATTTTTATAAGGTAGCTTAAACATAAGCAAAACTTTATTATTTTATAGCTGGATATTAATATTTACTAACAAAGCCAAAATTCAAATGTTTTATGGCTTTTTTTTTTAAAGATTTTATTTATTTATTTGACAGAGAGAGATCACAAGTAGGAAGAGAGGCAGGCAGAGAGAGAGGGGGAAGCAGGCTCCCCGCCAAGCAGAGAGCCCGATGTGGGGCTCAATCCCAGGACCCTGAGATCATGACTTGGGCTGAAGGCAGAGGCCTTAACCCACTGAGCCACCCAGGTGCTCCTAACGTTTTATGGCTTTAAGAGGATGGGTGTCCTGATAATCCACTTTCACACTGTAGATTCAGGGCCAAGTGTGGTGCTGGGATCATAGTTGAAAATTCAGTAAATATTTGTGTCATGAACCAACAACAACTATGCTAAAATGGCGCCAGGGGACATAAATTGATACCTTCTACTCTGAAGACCTTTATGAAGGTGTGTTAAAACTTAATATTTCTCATCTGTCATTACAAAATTCTTTTGACATGTAAAATCAATATACTGCTCACTTTCTGAATATTCCTATGTTTCCACATAGGTCTAAAGTCTTATCATAATTTGTTGAAATGCATTATCCAAAAATATCATTATGCTACTTCTCCAGTTTAGATCAAAATATCATTACTATATTCTAATATCTATTTATTCTCCTGAAGGGAGGGTAGAACAATGCTAAAAAGAAAGAGAGAGAATTAAGATATTTGGCTTCTAGTTGTCCCTAGGGATATTTAATTTATTAGATAGTGTTTGCTGATGGCCCGTATGATATCCATCCCCCCTTTTTCTTTATTAAGAGTAACCCTGGTTGATGTGTCCAGCTGACAAAGTATATTTTCTTATCTCCTTTGTAGAGAAACAGAGTAATATAAAAGCAGAAATTCTTTGGTGGCGTTTCTGGGATCCTGTTTTGTGATGAAGATGGCTGGGTTTCCTGACCCTACCTTGAACGATGAGAGATGCTTGAACATGGAAGCCTAATGCTAAGGCTGCTGAAGCAGAAAGAGCCTAGGTTCCAGATGACTGTGTGAAACTGCCATTTCAGTCCTGAACTGCCTACCTCCAGACTTCTTCAACTTTAGTAGGTCACTGCTGTTTCCAGTCTCTCAACTTGCAGCTAAATACAATTCCTAACTTACCTAAGATAATAATCTTGAGCCTTAGTAAGTACACTATGATTACAGTCCAGTCATAAAAGGCTTTGGTTATTTAAATGTGTTAGTCATAATGCTAATTCATCTCACAAGCCTTTTCTAAGAGATAACTACTTACACATTTTCCTTCATTCTCTACATATTTTTCTGAGCAGCCAGTCATGAGGGCCTTAGAATTCGGCAACATATATTTTGAAATGTTTATATTGAGCTAAGGTGTTAAATAATTTTTGGTTAGCCATGTGTAATAAATCAACAATAATAAGAAAAATGGTATAATTAACAATTTTTGCACTCATATAATTAATTAAATCATGTAGCTAAATATACACTTCTATGTTACCTAGAATTTTCCTCCTTTAATAAGAATGCATATTTAAATATTATGAAGATTTGTTTCTCTACAGTTATGAAAGCATTACACACTGTAACTTTTTTGCTTTGGAGAAAGTTACCTTAGTTACCTCAGATTACCTCAGCAAATATATCTTTTGTTTTTGATGAAACAAGTATTTATTAAAGACCCCAACACTGCAACAGATGTAAAAGTGCTAGACACAGACGAAGGGAATTCGTGACGTTCTCTCCATATTATATGATAAAAAGTATATGACAACTATTCTGATTGTATGCTTTAATTTTTGTTTGCTATTACCAATTTTTTTTCTTTTTTTCCTTAAAGATTTATTTATTTATTTGAGACAGAGTGTGTGCAAACTGGGGGACGGACAGAAGGAGAGAATCTTTTAAGCTGACTCCGCGCTGAGCACAAAGCTCCAGGTGGGGTCAGTCCCATGACCCATGAGATCATGAAATCATGACCTGAACTGAAATCAAGAATCAGATGCTTAACAGACAGAGCCACCCAGGGGCCCCTATTATCAATTTTTTTTCTAAGAGATGTCATTGTCAATTGTCCAGATACTTTCTACCTGGACAAAAAAAAAAAAAGCCTGTGAAAGTCCACATGTGTGCTGAAATGTGTCCTGAAGGCAATTCAACAGCACTATTCATCATCTGGACTCTTAGCTTTATCTAGACTCTTAGTCAAGAATGCGATCAACTGGGATTTTCTTATTAGGACTGAAAAAAACCTGCATATACCAAGTTCTTCCTACTTGAATTCAAAACTTTGCCTAGAATTGAATCCATTAAAACACGATAAAGTAGTTTCGAATAAATATTTAAGAATTTTTTATTTTTGAGATCTTACAAAGAATAAGTAACTTTGAAAATGTTGACATAAAACACGAGAGAATATTTCTTTCTGGCACATCCAGACATCTAAATCAATATATGAAGTTTGTCTTGTTTTTAAAATATAGTTCAAAATCAACACACACATAAGTTTTTAAACTTGCTTTTCTGAAAATATTTTTTTCTATTCAAGATGTTAAGGTCAGAATCACTTTTGAAAAATTATCAGTTGAGGGGCGCCTGGGTTAAAGCCTCTGCCTTTGGCTCAGGTCATGATCTCAGGGTCCTGGGATCAAGCCCCACATCAGGTTCTCTGCTCGGCGGGGAGCCTGCTTCCCCCTCTCTCTCTGCTTGCCTCTCTGCCTGCTTGTGATCTCTCTCTCTACGTCAAATAAATAAATAAAATCTTTAAAAAAAAAAAAGAAAAAGAAAATTTATCAGTTGGTTATTTCTACAACAGAAAATCTTTGGTTTGGTGTGACATCTGTCCTTTAGGATGACAGTAATTTTAGTTTTCCATTTCAAGTGATTAGGAGGAATGACTTTCAGAAAGAATTAACAACTCACTTTTTGACTAAAAGACGTTGGTTTAGCCACACTGTTTACTCTTAACTTTTGATTTCTAGTAAATAAATGTGTTACCTGCCACAGGTAGATATAAAATAGTGCTTGTAAACTCTATTTAAAGTATAAAGCTATCTTAGCATTAAAAAAAAGTTCTCCCTCTAGTGTTAGTCTCCTGATTTTAGGAGATTCCTGATCAGTGATGTGTAGATTCCTCTTTGTGCCTTTGTTTCATTTAACAGTGTGTACTGGAACACTTTAGCATAGTTGAATTCAGCAAAAATAAAAAACAACAATTTTTACAAAAAATATACAAAAATGTTTTATATAAAATGTATGCAAAAATGTATTCTGTGACTTAAAGAACAGAAACACTTGCATCAGTTCATTTGACCAAAATAAAACATACATTTGATATCTTAGCAATTCTTAAGGGGGAAAAAAAAAAAAAACAGGCATCAGTTAAAAAGAAGTATCAGGGGTGCCTGATACTGAAGGCCTGCCTTCAGCTCAGGTCATGATCCTGGGGTTCTGGGATCCCTGCATCTGGGCTCCCTGCTCAGTGGGAAGTCTGCTTCGCCCTCTGCCCCTCCCCGACCCATGCTCTCTCTCTCTTGCTATTTCTTTCTTAAATAAATAAAATCTTTAAAAAAAATTATCAGATTAAAAGTTATAGAACAGAAAATAATGGCAAAGTTTGAAGTTTGCTGATCATGTTATTGTTTTGATGAAAATCTGAAGGAAATTCGTAGCTATTACACACAAAATAAAATGTGCAAATATTTTCTTCTTTTACTTATTCTTAGAGATACGTATGCTCATACTCTCTGGGCAGAAAATTTTTCCCACCTATGAAACTGCTCAATTTAACTGGAGAACACTTTTTTTTACCTGTCTCCTTTTTCTTACCATGATGCACACTGCACTCTTTCCTTTATTAAAGAGCTTTATCTGAACTTAAAAGAAAAAGTTTAGAATTAAAGTGGTTGCCATTTTCTCTTTCATCTTTTAAATATTGAATTTAAAGGCTGTTCTTGATCTCATCTCTTTAAAATATGAATAAAATTATTAACTAGCTTTTAAAAAATAGTTTTAGTTCCACTCTGTGTGGCTTTGATTTTTAAAACCATTCACTATGCAAATCGGGTGAATATAGTCCTTCAGAATTCAACTAAGCTATTACGACAAAAACATGAATCAGAGATGAATACTTTGGTTAATAATCAGGTTTTCAAGAAATTTTTACACGTAATAAGTAACCAATTCTCAGACACTTTTCCCTTTATTAGAGACTGTTTCATTTTTACCTTCTACTATGTCTTTTGCAGATTTTTCAATGCCCTCTATGAATGTATTTTCTCATAATTCAGATTTCATCCTGTAAGAATCAGAATACTGTACTGACTTATGAAGATAGTTTGGATTTTACCCTCTTGAATTGTTATCTGACCTGGCTCAATGGACTAAGATTAAGAAGAAAGAAAAACCCAAGCCCTATGACTTCCCATTTTCCATCATTTTTATAATCTCAGTTTCAATTCACTTGACTGAAAACATGACCCCAAGAAGGGCCACTTTCAGTTCAGAATCAGCTCAATGCCAAGATACAACTGACCCTTGGAGTGACAACCCCAATTCCCACTTACTAAAGGGTTTCAAATCACTAAGATAATATCTATACCTATATTGACTTATATGTTCCTGTACCATGAGTTTTACACATTCATAATAAAGTTGGAAACATTTATTAATGATGCTGAAAAGCAAA
>JAQQSY010004547.1:0-12247 GCA_028646535.1 Procyon lotor
GCTGGTCCAATCGAAGTTATTCTACAATCCAGGAAGGGAGGCATTAGGAGAAAAGAAACAGCAGTTTGCTGAGGGCTAGTTATGTGTATGCATGGAACTGTCTAGAAGTAGACCTTTTCATATAGTCCCTCATTTCATCCTTTCTATGAACCTGTGGGGTACGTGTCGGTGCTCCTATTTCACAGATGAGGAAATGGAGACTCACAGGGGTGATGTAATGTGTCCAAGATCACATAGATAGAAAGTGAAAGATCTGGCATTTGGATTCTGCCATCCACCGATAGCCGCATTCAACTGTAAGTCTTCTCACTCTTCTAAAATCTACAGAGCCAGTGACTGTCCTGAATTACCAAGGTACTCACTACACACCGCTGACACACAGGAGGACTGAGCCAATAATTAGTAAGTAAATCTCTGACACCCGATGCTGCTGTTATGTCGCCTCCCCAAAACCTGTTATCTACTCGAAACTCTGCCTTGTGTTTCCTCCCTGTCCTAAGACAACACTTAATTAGTTTGTCCTCTGGATACATGTTCTCTTAAAACTCAGAGTTCTCCTTCATATTTTATCCTTCTGCCCCTGGGGAAAGGCACTCCTATCCCTGCTCAGATAGCCAGTTTACAGAAGTTGTCAACAGGAAGAGAGAACAGCTCATCCATTGACCTGTCAACCAGGAACACGAGTTATATTTGGAATTTACTGCATAGGAAAATGTCCAGCCTGCTTACAAAGCATCAGTAGAAGCTCAGAGAAAACCAGATACAACATAATCCTTTCCTTGTGCTAAATGACACCTTCATTTACATCCTTACCATATTAATTCTGTTTCAACCTTAACTAAAGTCAAGGAAGGCTTCTCCAACACCGTCATTCACTTGTATTAGACAGCCCTCGAATGACAAAATGCTTTCATTCCATCTGCTGATAAAAGTCCATCGACACCAACGCTAAGCTGTTATTTTTCAAATAACAATGGCAACATTTAATTAGAATTTAACCTAGCTGCTTGCTTTCACTTAACAATGTACAGTACAAGGGCGGTTCCCTGACTAAAGGAAAGATTGGCATCCTGTGTGAATGCTGTATTTTAAAGGGAGCTGCACACTAGTGGTGTCTAATGATGCATAACACTCTGCCATTAATTGCTAGTATTTCAAGTGGCTTAAAAGGTCAGCTGGTCTTTAGTCCTTCCTATTATGATGGCAGGTTTGGTTAAGTCTTTGTCGGACTATCACAATTGCTTTGTAAAGATTACTTCCATGGAGACGACAGAACCCTCCCAAATGACAAGACATACATACCTCTCAGTTCCATTTGAACTAAAAAGATAATATAAGAAAGAACCATCATGCCTAGCACATAGTAGGTACTTGGTAAATGGCAACTTTAGTATAATAAATGTTTCATAAATAGTTTCCATTGGACCATAGTCCTCAGCTGTATATTGATGCGGGAAGTTTTCTTTCCCTGCACAGAAGTCCCACAATGCTTCACCTGTAACGTTCGTTCATTCGTCCATTCACACCACACATTCACAGTGTACCTTCTTTGTGCCAGGACATTCCCTTAATAATGATCCCAAGGAAATGCCATGTACCACCTGTCCGTCTTGGAGATTCCCAACATATACATTAGAAGTTCTGAGACTTTCAGCAAAGAATACATAAATGACAGACAAAAGGAAGATGATAGATTGATTGATTGATTGATTTTCAATATTTTCCTTACTTGTAGAACCCCTTTTTTCATGAACACCTATTGCCAACCCAAGACAACGGTGTTCTAAGGAACATATTTTGGGAAAAAGTACAGATACGTTGCAGCATACCCCGCCCCCCCATGGGATAGCATAGCTACTCACACTTTTTAAGTTTTGGGGGAGTGAATACTCATTAAAGTTGATACTGGAGGATCTAGATGATGTGATATGGAGTTCAAGGGGAACTGTAAACTCTAGCATTAAGACTATTCTGTTTCCAAAACCCAGTGCCCGGGGCATGTTTGCCCATCCCCACAAATTCCAGAACTGGCTGTGGACTCACAGAGCTGACTCAACTCCTGGCTGGTCCACCTGGGGTGGTTGCCTAACCTCTCTGGGTCTCAGAGCTTCTCGCAAGAGTTAACAGCATCCTGTTCTTTAGGTGTCCCTCAGCCCCATGCCACCCCAACAAGGCAAGGCCAAGCATCGGCTTTTCCTCAGGTTCTTCTCATGCTTTTAAGTGCAACAAATCAACTCCTCCCAGTGCCAAGTCCGATTTTACCCCAGCTCTATGGGCTCTCTGAAGGCCCTTCCCGTGACACAGTTGTCCTCATTAATAGGCAGTTAATACTCGAAAGTAGTGACGTTTTCCTCTACCTAAACTTTCAACTACACAAATCCCTACAGAAGCTAGTGTCACATTCATAAACGTCCTCTAAGGAGGCAGCTGGGGTAGAAGACAGAATTTCCCAATTTTCAAGCATTTAAATAAGACCTTCACGATTTTTGCCATATATTCAGACCAGGTCTACTAGTGATAGAATAAGACTCCCCCAAAGCTGTGAACGTCCTCATCCCCAGAACTTATGAATATGCTTCTTTACTTGGCAAAATGTATTTTGCAGACATGATTAGATTAAGGATCTTGAAATGGGGAAATTGTCCTACGTTAACCAGGTGGGCCTGTGTAATGGTAGGAGGAAAGAAGAGGGTCAGGGTCAAAAGAAGGGGGTGAGAAGACAGAAGCAGGCATGAAGTTGGCATGAGGCAAGGAAAGGCTTCAAGCTAAAGGAGGCACCTCTAGAATCCAGAAAAAGTGAGGAAACAAACCCAACTCTTCACAAAAACCAATTTGAAATGGATCACAGACCTAAATATAAAACGTAAAACTACAGAATGCTGGAAGATGACATAAGACAACATAGGAGGACCTGGGGTGGGGTGATGCTTTTTTAGATGCATCACCAAGGATAGCAATCGTGCAAATAATATCTAATAATTTGGACACTAGAACTGGCCTTTCCCTAGAGCCTCCAAGAGGAACACAGGCCTGCTGACGCCGGGACTTTAGGACTGCTGACCTCCACGACTGTGAGATAATAAATGTGGGCTAAAGTGAGCCACTGCCTTTGTGGTAATTTGTTACAGCAACAACAGGAAACTAATACTTTATGGAATGTTTTCTTTAGGTATTTTTTAAAGACTTTATTTTTAGGGGCACCTGGGTGGCTCAGTGGGTTAAAGCCTCTGCCTTCAGCTTAGGTCATGATCTCAGGGTCCTGGGATCAAGCCCCGCATCGGTCTCTCTGCTCAGCGGGGGAGCCTGCTTCCCCCTCTGCCTGCCTCTCTGCTTACTTGTGATCTCTCTCTCTCTCTGTCAAATAAATAAATAAAATATTTTTTAAAAAAGACTTTATTTTTTAGAGCAGTTTTACATATACGGTATAATTGAGAGGAAGATAGAGATTGACTATATATCCCCCTCCCCCACACACATGCATAATCTCCCCCATGATCAACATCACTCACCAGAATAGCACATGGTAAGCCTCTAGTAACACATCGTAATCCAAAAACACAGCATAATCACCCAAAGTTTACCTTAGGGTTTACTCTTGCTATTCTATATTCTATGGGTTTGGACAAAGTATAAAGACATATATCCATGGTTATAATATCAGAGTATTTTAACTGCCCTAAAAATTCTCTGTGCTCTGCCTATCCATCTCTTCCCTCCCCCTCCGACCAGCGACCACTGATTTCCTCACTGTCCCCATAGTTTTTCCATTTTTAGAATGTCAAGTAGTTGGAATCATACAGTATGGAACCCTCTCCAACTGACTTACTTCATGATAGGCGTTTAAGATCCTCCCTGTCTTTTTATGACTTGATAGCTCATTACTTTTTAATGTTGAATAGTATTCCACGGTCTGGATGGACCACAGTTTATCCATTTCCCTGTGGGAGGACATCTTGTTTACTTCCATGATTCAGCGATTATTAATAGAGATGTTATAAATATTCATGGGCAGGTTTTGTGTAGACGTAAGTTTTCGACTCCTTTGGATAAATACCAAGATATATGATTTCTGGATCATATGGTAAGAGTATATTTAGTTCTGTTCAAGACTGCCCAACTGTCTTCCAAAGTGGCTCCACCATTTTGCATTCCCACCAGCGATGAGAGTTCCTGCTGTTCCACATCATCACCCATATTTAGTGTTGTCAGGGCTCCAGGTTTTGGCCATTTTAATAGGTATGCAGTGGTATCTCATCATTGTTTTAGTTTGCAATTCCTTGATGACGTGTGATATGGAGCGTCTTTCCATACGCTTATTTGCCATTTGTATGCATCCTTTGATGAAGTATCTTTTGAAATCTTTGGACCATTTTTTAATTGAGTTGTTTGTTCTCTTATTGTTGAGTTTTAAGAGTTCTTTGTATATTTTGGATAACAGTTCTTTATCAAATGTGTCTTTTGCCAGTATTTTCTCCCATTCTGCTGCTTTTATTCCAATTCACTTGATATTGTTATTCCCAGAGCAGAAGTTTTTCATTTTCATGAAGTCTTAGCTTATCAATTATTTTTTTTTTTTAAGATTTTATTTATTTGACAGAGAGAAACACAGCGAGAGAGGGAACACAAGCAGAGGGAATGGTAGCGGGAGAAGCAGGCTTCCTGCCAAGCAAGGAGCCCGATGCGGGGCTCAATCCCAGGACACTGGGATCATGACCTGGGCTGAAGGCAGCCAGTTAATGACTGAGCCACCCAGGAGCCCCATCAATTATTTCTTTTAAGGATCACGTCTTTGGTGTTATATCTACAAAGGCATCATCAGAGCCAAGGTTTTCTAGGTTTTCTCCTATGTTATGTTTTAGAAGTTTAATGGTTTTAAAATTTACCTTTAGGTCTCTGATCCATTTTGAGTTAATTTTGTGAAGGATAGAAGGCCTGTGTCTAACTGAGATGTTTTTACATGTGGATGTCCTGTTGTTCCAGCACCATTTGTTAAAAAGTCTATCTTTGCTTCACTGTATTGTCTTTGCTCCCGTATCAAAGATCAGTTGACTATTTTTACGTGGGTCTATTTGGGGCTCCCTGTTCTGTTCCATTGGTCTATTTATCTACTCTTTCACCAGTGTCACACTGTCTTGATTACTCCAGCTTTACAGTAAGTCTTGAGGCCAGGTAGCATCAATCCTCCAACATTGTGGTTCTCGTTCAATACTGTTGGCTATCCTGACATATTCTTTATGTAATGTTTAAATCTATCCACTTTTTACTTACTAATTTACTTACTCACTTAGCCCCATTCTAACAATAGTATCCATGGAATCAATGGCTTTGAAGTGCTTATTAGGGATCTTCTAATACACAGTAAAATAAATACATGATTCTTAGGTGAAAAGCTCTCACCCCTGTCCCATCCCACCCCCACCCCCATCTCCTTATACACCTACCCCAATGGAAAAGCACATGAACACTTTAGAAAACTGATGGGAGGGAATACTCAACATCCCCAAGATGAAAATCAGGAGTTCCACACTCGGCTCTTTCACTGATTGGCCTTAGACTGGTCACTTCAATACCGCTAGTCTTTAGTCTTCCCTCTGTACAAGGGACCCAGTGGGACCAGAATATCTTGGTATTCCAGCCCTGTACTGGCCACCAGGAGTACCCAGGGCAGTCCCTGGCTGAGCAAGAGATCACAGATCACTTGAGTTAGTGAAAGACTCCCATTCCATGACTCCTAACTGAGCTCCTCTTCCCTGAGCCCTCCACCCTCTGCTCAGGGCCAGATAGCTGGAGTTCAGAGCAACACCCCTGTTCCCATTTCCCTTCTTGGCCTTGGAGGATCTATCCACCAACCTTAGTTGACAGCAAAGAGGAACGCTGGTTAACACGCCCCCCATCCCCACATTGGTCGGCCTGAATCAGACTCACACAGAGATGGTGATAAATCAGCCAATCCAGTGTGGTTTAATGGCGGGATCAGTGGAGTGGAAGTCCAAAATCTGGTTTAAATTACCACGCTGTGATCTGCCATCAGTATGGTCATCACCTCTGTGAGACTCAAGTGCCTCATTTGTAAATATGGAAAATCCTTTCGACCTCAAAGTATTCATGTGAAGAGTCAACGAAATACCATATGTTTGATCCTCCAGCACCAAGCCTGGCACACGGTGTGTGTCCAGCAAACATTAGTTAAGGATGAATTGGAATCAATAGTCATTTCCTATGTAGAGGGGATGGAACCTTTACAGGGATTCATGACAAATCCTTGCTGGGGGCGCGTGTGTGTGTGTGCGCGCGCGGGCGTGCGCGCACTATCATCTGTTTGTGTGTGGCCTGGGCTTTAAGACGTTGCAAGTGTGGTGATGTTTAGGAAGACTACCACTTTTTTAAGCTGATTCTCCACTTCTGTGAAGAGAGTAAACAAAAGGAGTACAGGGCAGAGAGAGTGGGAGGGAAGGAGAAAGGAAGGCCGGGAGAAAAAAGCAGAAGGAACAGCAGCAAGTCTCCGGTGCTGGAGGTTACTTATCGATCCCTAGATCTACTCCAAGAGCTGAGCAGAGGCCCCACGAGGAAAAGAAAATTGAACCAGTTTCACCGGAAGGGTTTCTCGCTTTCTCATCTGTGACCAACGTCTGCCCCCTTGTGGATGTTTTCCAAACTGCTTGTATTTTCTAAAAGGCAAAGAAACCTGGAAAGGCTCACAATGAGAAAATGTTTGTAAGCCTTTGGAGGTTCTCCATTGTCTGCAAGATTTTAAAAAAGGCCACTAGACGAAGATCCCTCAGGATCCAGATCTAACAGCCAAGACAAGCTCCTCTCCACGGAGTCCCCTGCCGGCACTTTATGCTCTAAAAACAGCAAGTAATGGTGATGGTAAGAAGCCAATGTGGGAATCAGACCAGAGTTCAAATCCTGACGTCTTTTCTCCCTAGCTGTTTGTCTGGGCAAGTTACCTGACCTCTCTAAACTTGTTCCTCATCTGTAAAATCGGGGTAATAATAGCACTTGCCTCCTAGAATTGCTGTAGAGTTAAATGAGATAAAGCATGGAGGGTATGTTACAAATGTAATTCACCCCAATACCTTTTAGCTGCTATTGTAAACTCATCATATTCTTTCTACCTCTGAGCCGTTCATTAAACAAGCATTTATTGGGGCGCCTGGGTGGCTCAGTCAGTTAAGCCTCTGCCTTTGACTCAGGTCATGATCCCAGGGTCCTGGGATTGAGTCCTGCATCAGGCTCCCTGCTCAGCGAGGAGTCTGCTTCTCCCTCTGTTCCTCCCCCCAGCTTGTGATCTCTCTCAAATAAATAAAATCTTTTTTAAAAAAATTTTTTTAATTAAAAAATAAAAATAAACAAGCATTTGTTATGAACGATTTGGATCACAAAATAAGGCACAATCTTTAGAGATCTCACAGCTGAAAGAGAAAGATAAACAAATAATTCTCATACTTTTAATTTGGCAAAGGCAGTGGTAGAATTAAAGGTAGTTTGAGATTCCCCCTAAAAAGCAAACCTGAAATAAGGGATTGTAGGCACTCATTTTATTTTAGGAAGTGGTCCTAGGGAATAGGGATGGAGGAGACTGGGAATCCATTACCAGGGTCCTTGAACAGCTCCCTCCAGCCCATGAGAGAAGGAAGTTGTAAAAGGAGAGACAATGTCTTGGAGGAGCTTTGGAGAGCTGTGGTGTTTCTCCTTTCCTTTCACTCAGAGAGAAAAGCAAGAGGAGGCAAAGGCTCATGTCCTTCTGTAAGCCAGGTGTGGAAAGGAACCAATCTCAAGTCATCTTGAAAGAGTCACTGCCCAAGAGAATGGCCTGGAAGGACGAAGTGACCAGTACAGAAAGGAAATCTGGAAACCAAGGGGCCAAACTTATACCTGCTGGAGGAGAAAACTACGATCAGGGTTACCCCCAGCATGCACGTACCCAACAAAAGAACCAGCATTGGAAACTGCCATTCCCAGACAGCACCTGTGGCTGAATATATCTGAGCCAGTCAGCGCACCTTTCCTGTCCTGTACTCGCCTGGAAGCAACTTCCCAGCACCCTTGGAAGTGGATGCACCAGCCCAATCAAGCCTTCAGATGAATGCAGCCCCGGTGACATCTGATGGTAATCTCATGGGACACCCTGAGCCGGAGCCCCCAAATTAGCCAGCCCCAAATTCCCGACCCACAGAAACTGTGCAAAAAGTATCATTCTTTTAAGCCACTGAGTTTGAGGGTGACTTGTTCAACAACAGACAACTTAGACGTGGGTCCATCCTGCAACTACTGATTCGGGACTGGGGAGGGTTTCAGGAACCTGTTGTTTCCGGTTTTGTTTTTTTAAGATTTTATTTATTTATTTATCTGAGAGAGAGAGAACGAGAAAGAGAGAGAGCATGAGAGGGGGAAGGTCAGAAGGAGAAGCAGACTCCCTGCTGACTCGATTCCAGAACTCAGGAATCCATTTTCAATAAGCTCCCCAGATGATCCTTTTGATGACTAACCAGAGTTAGAGAAAGAAGAGATCTAAGCAGCATCTCTAGGAGCACTGACATGCATCCACGAATGTTGTAGCCCTACAGGTGAAACAGGCAAATCAGCACACCAAATGCTGTTTTTCTCTTTTGGTTCTTGTTTTCATTGAGACATAACTGATGGATAGCATTGTGTCACTTTAAAGTGGACATGATGACCTGACACATGTATACATCGCAATATGATCACCACCATCTTTGCTGACACCTCTATCACATAACTATCGTTTTTGTGTGTATGTGGTGAGAGCATTGAAGATCTACTCTTAGCAACGTTGAAGGACATAATATAGCATTGTTGACTACAATCATGATTGCTGTGCCTTAGATCTTCGGAATTTATTCATTGAGTTGCAAGTTGTCCCGTTGTAATTGTGGGATCTGTGTTTCTGGAAAGTGGTCCAGGGCATCAATTTTTAATGGTCACAGAAACGCACCAGACCAGCTTGTACCTAAATAAGCCGACAGCGCCGCCAAGTGGACATTGTTAAAACTCCTCTCATCTGAGTTTTCTTTTTTCTTTTTTTTTTTCCCAAATATGTTTATTTTATTTTTCCAGCATTACAAGATTAATTGTTCATGCACCACACCCAGTGCTCCATGCAATACTGAGTTTTCTTTTCCTGCACTGGCAGTCACAGATCACTGTAGGCTGAAATGCTGATTCAGATTACGTTTACCTCCGCTGTGCCCCAGCCATCGACTACCTAAACCATAAGCCGGCTCCCCGGCCTCCCAAGAAGTCCGATTTGGAAGACCAGATAGGAAAATCGTGACGACGGAATACATCCTACAAAAAAGTGATGTGGCAAAAGTACTTTCAAAATGTTGGGTCTGCTACTGCTTGTGGAAATAAATTAGTTCAAAAAAAAAAAAAAAAAAGCATTTTACATGAAATTTTTATTAACCAAAAACCTCTTTCTCCACAACGGATATTTTTCATATCCATTCAAAGAAGTGTCAAACTATTAGCCTGGTTGGTGACCCACAGATCCCCGTGAGGCTTGTCTGAGCCTCTTGGAGGAAGAAAAGAATGACTAGACCATTGCAGGGACAGGTGAAAGAAAGTGTGTTAGGCTGGAGCATGAGTGAAGGACAAAAAGAATTCAATATAGGGGCGCCTGGGTGGCTCAGTGGGTTAAAGCCTCTGCCTTCCGCTCAGGTCATGATCTCAGGGTCCTGGGATCGAGCTCCGTGTAGGGCTCTCTGCTCAGCAGGGAGCCTGCTTCCCCTCCTCTCTCTGCCTGCCTCTCTGCCTACTTGTGATCTCTCGCTCCGTCAAATAAATAAATAAAATCTTTAAAAAAAAAAAAAAAGAATTAAAAAAAAAAAGTTTACTGATTCCGATATCCATACTGTTTCCCGAAAGCCAGAGGCCCAGAGCCCACCCCTAGGTGTTTCCTCCCATGAGACAAAAGAGACCACAGCAGAGCTGAGAGCCTGCAGCCCAGTCATCCTCCCTTGGCCCAAAGCACCTGCCTGCCTGTGCCGTTCAGGCTGCCGTTTTGTGTCCCTGCGGCACAAGACCAAGGAAGAGAACGGCCAGTAAGGATTCTGACACCAGTTACATAAGGTATTTTCCCCTACGCCAAGCGATTCTCTGACACCAGCCGGCTGTCCTCCGATTCCACGCCACTCTGACACTCTGTCCTGTGAAACAGCACCACATCCCACAAGGTGAGAGCTCGGTCCCCCAGCACTATCCACTGCAATTGCCACTAACGAGTCCAAACTGTCACCTGTGCTTCTTGACCAACCAGCCACAGATTGGAAGTTCCCAAGATTCTCTCTCCGGGTTCAGTTAATTTGCTAGCGGGGCTCAGAGAACTCAAAAAAACATTTTACTTACTGGCTTGCTCTCAAAGAATATGACTCAGGACTAGCAGCGGGCAAGGTCTGGGGGAAGCAGAGCTCCCCAGCCCTCGTGGAGGGCACCCCACCCCCGTCTCCACATGTTCTCCACTCCAGAATTTTCCAAACCCCATCCTTTTGGGTTATATGGGGGCTTCACCACATAGGTATGATCGATTAAATCAGCGGTCTCCTGCAGTTGATTCAGTCTCCAGACCCTCTCCCTGCCCGGGACTTAGGGAGGAGGTAGGGTTAAAAGTTCCAACCCTCCAGTCACCTGGTGGGTTCTGGCAACCACCCCCAACCCCAGGTGTGGTCCAAAAGTCACTTCAAACCAAACACACCTGTCTCGCTCTTATCGCTTCAAAAATTCCAAGGGTTTTAGGAGCTCTGTGCCAGAAACAGGGACTAAGACCAAATATGGATTTCTATGATACATCATGATATCATAGCGAGGGACCAAAGCTCCCATACCGTGCTGTGTGCTATGTGCTGGAGATACGAAGGTGTGTTTAAACAACAAACAAGTGAGGCATGTGGGTGGCTCAGACGGTTAAGCATCCAACTGTTGATTTTGGCTCAGGTCATGATCTCAGGATTGTGAGATCCAGCGCAGGGAGTCTGCTTGAGATTCTCTAGCTCCTTCTCCCTCTGCCCCTCCCCACCCTCACACATGCTCTGCCCCCTACCCCACTAAAATAAATAAGTCTTAAAAAAAAACACTGCTGTTCTTGTCTCATGGAACTTAAAGGCTGCTGGGGGACAGCCATTAATCACCATCACACAAATGTAAAACCACAATTCTGGAAAGGACTATGAAAACTGGGAATATGGAAATCGACCCAGTAGGGGTGCCAGAAGCCCCCCCACACACACCCACCCCTGCCCAGGCAGTGATGCTGTGGAATGAGGAAGAAATAACAGGGCCGTGGGGCAGGGCAGTGGGAAGATTCACGCAAAGACCCTAAAAAGCAGGCAGCACGGGGCATCTGGGTGGCTCAGTCAGTTAAGCGGCTGCCTTCAGCTCAGGACGGGATCCCAGACTCCTGGGATCTAGCCCTGCCTAGCCTGGGACTCCCTGCTCAGCAGGTGTCTGCTTCTCCCCCTCCCTCTGCCTCTCCCCATCTCTCTACCCCTCCCCACCCCAGCTCGAGCTCTCACTCTGCTCTCTCTCTCAAATAAATAAATAAAATCTTTAAAAAAAAAAAAAAAAAAGAGCAGACAGCCCTCCCAACCATATTTCTTCTTTAGCTAAGAATTAGCTGGAATTCAGTGAAGAGCTTAAGTTGAGCTTTACTTTTTATATACAGAATCCAACTCTAGCCCTTTTCACAGGGCAACCAATGCTATAGAAAATCTCATCACTGGGGCACCTGGCTGGTTCCATCGATAGAGCAAGTGACTCCTGACGTGGGGGTCGTGAGTTCAAGCCCCACACTGGGTGTAGAGCTTACTTTTAAAAAAATCTTATCACTTTTCAGGAAGTGAGGACCATAGAGACAAGGCAAAGGGTTGGGGGCAAAGGGGGGAGGGGGAGAAAGTCAGGGATCATAGAGCAGAGGAGGGGGGTAGGTCATGCCCCATCCACTCTCAGCCTTTTCCCATCACTCAAGCTTTGGATGAGCTTCTTTGTTTACCTGGATCAGTGATAAGGGTGACCTTTGAGGTCAGTTCTTTAACCTCCCAGAGCAACTCTCAGTCCAGGCAATACCACGGAGGGCAAAACTCCCAAAAGGCTGGTGGAGAGCTCGGAGTGTGGAGTTGTCCTCCCAAGCAGGAACCCCAGTTCGACCACCGAGCTGTGTGCTGGGCAAGCAGCTGTTCCTCTCTGGGCCTCCATCTTCTCATCTGTAAAATGGAAAAATACTAATGAC
>JAQQSY010004548.1:0-12246 GCA_028646535.1 Procyon lotor
AAGGGTAGATATTACATATACTATGTTGATTATATGTTACCATGTGAGTAGTATAGGCATGAAAAATCATAACTTCTCTCAATATTTATATCATTTTGTAGATTTTATTTTTAAGAACTTCATTTAACCTACCATGATATTAATAATGACTTACATTAACTGCTAAACCTTTAGTTAATCACTGGTATGCTTTCAATTATTTGAATATATTGGGCATGAATAATTAATATTTTCAGTTCTCATTTTAATATTTTTCATTACTGAGCCTGCAGAACTTCTCCACCTTCACCCATGACACACACACACACACACACACACACACACACACACACATACACACGAGTAAAGACATTTCTATCATACTTTCTTTTCCCTCTCACCGTTTCATGTAGTGTTAGGAGAGACTTGAAGGCATTCCTTTTATTTGGGACCTATGATAGGCTAGTAAGTAGCTTAAAAATCTCACATGTCATCTCATATATGTCATCTCAGTTATTTATTTATTTTTTTTAAAAGATTTTTTTTTTAAATTTATGTATTTGACAGAGGGGAGAGAGATCACAAGTAGGCAGAGAGGCAGGCAGAGAGAGAGAGGGGGAAGCAGGCTCCCTGCAGAGCAGAGAGCCCAACGCGGGGCTCGATCCCAAGACCCTGAGATCATGACCTGAGCTGAAGGCAGAGGCTTTAACCTACTGAGCCACCCAGGGGCCCCTCAGTTATTTTTTCTCATGATATTAAGGTGCATTGTGTGATTTGCATTACCATTCATATTTGTAAAGAGATTTAAAGCTAAATCTGGGAAGAAAAAACTTTAGGTTCTTCATTAGAAAACTGTAGAGCTGGGAATTAAGGTCAGGCCTGTCTGACTGCAAAGTCCATGGCTTTCCACTCTATGACCTATCTCCATTTTCACTGTACTATTAAAGTCATCAACCAATGAATGCATATAAACTTAGTCGTATATAGTAGAGTGACATGTTTATATATTTTATTAGCATTAAAATCAGCTAATGGGTAATGCCATATTACTGAGATATATGTTGCATAGTCTTAATGGTTATTGCAATATTAATAAGATATGAAAGAGAATTTTTGCAGTGGTGATTGCAATTTTAAGAAGATATATGAGGAAGTTTATAGGCTACAAAAAATAAATATACTGAAGGAAAACACTGTCATAATGCATATTCCAAGAGCAGCACTGCTTGAATGGTTATAGATTACAAAAGTAACTTCATTGGAAAGTTTTAATGTCTGTTAAATGTAAAGTTAAAATGATATAAAGGAGATACACATAAATGATCTTCCTGTCTTCAGTCTCTCCCTGCTTCAGTCCATCTACTAGAGTTGTCTTCTTCCTAAAATATAACTTTGCTTTTATTAAATCAGTTTTCCAAGTTACACTAGTTTCATTGCCATCAGCACTGACGAGAGTGAAGATCATTTTTGTAAACTGAGGTAATAAGCCATTCATGACCTCTCACCTAAATTTCTCCTGTTCAACCCTACATTGTTTCTTTCTTGAACAAATTTTCTTTACTTGCCGCGCATACACCCTCATTACATATCTCTTTTCCTAAGCTGTTAATGATAGCCTAAACTCAAAAAGCTCTTCTCTGTGCATTTAGCTTGTTCAAATTATATGACATGTTAACATTCTATTCCTAGCTTATCTCTCCAATAAGCATATTTTAGAAATACTTTCTAAGTACTATTTGAAGTAGTATTTTTTTCCAGCACAGGTTTTAATTGTGTATTGCTTAGGTATAGAAACAATTGATTGGGGCACCTGGGTGGCTCAGATTGTTAAGCAGCTGCCTTTGGCCCAGGTCATGATCTCAGGGTCCTGGGATCCAACCCTGCATCAGGCTCCCTGCACGGTGGGAAGCCTGCTTCCCCTCCTCTCTCTGTCTGCTTCTGCCTACTTGTGATCTCTCTCTCTCTGTCAAATAAATAAACAATAAAAAAAAAAACTTAAAAAAATGAAACAATTGATTTTCTTCCATAAATGTATATGGGACTTTTTGGTTATATTTTATGGTTTGCAGATTGTATCCAACATGTTAGTGACAGAATCTGCAAAGAATTCAGCTTTGCTTATTTCTTTTTAATCCTCAGGTGTATCATTAGGGTATACAGGCAGACTTCAGCTCATTGTGCTTTGAGATATTGCATTATTCACAAATCGAAGTTCTGCGCCAACTCTGCGTGTAGCAAGTCTGTGGGCAGCATTTTCCCAACAGCATTTGTTCACTTCATGTCTGTAAGCACATTTTGGTAACTCTTAACAATATTCCAAACCTTTTCATTGTTATTAATTTATTATGGTGATCTGTGATCAATGATTACAACTCCCTGAATGCTCAGATGATGGTTATTAGCATTTTTTAGCAATAAAATATTTTTATTTTTATTATTTTTTTAAAGATTTTATTTATTTATTTGACAGAGAGAGAGAGATCACAAGTAGGCAGAGAGGCAGGCAGAGAGAGAGGAAGAAGCAGGCTCCCCGCTGAGCAAAGAGCCCGATGCAGGGCTGGATCCCAGGACCCTGAGATCATGACCCGAGCTGAAGGCGGAGGCTTTAACCCACTGAGTCACCCAGGCGCCCCACAATAAAATATTTTTAAAGTAAGGTATGTAAAAAAAAATTTTTTTTTCTTTTTTAGACAGTGCCATTGTACCTTTAGTAGACTACAGTGGAGTGTAAGCAAAACTTTTACATCTGCTTGGAAACCTAAAAACTTCATTTGACTCACTTTATTGTGATCTTCACATTACTGCAGTGGTCTGGAACTAAGCCACCTTCTGAGGTAAACTTGTGTGTGAGCATGCGTGGGAGGGCTTGTAAGGAGGCGCAGGCGCAGGCGACCTGATGGGGCTCTGCCTCCCCAGCGAAGCTCAGCACAGTAGCAAACACAAGTGATGAGTGAGGGCACCTGAAAAGTGGTGTTGAGTATTCTAAAAAGTGAAAAAACTTGCAAATGTTCATCATTAACTGTGACTGCTGCAAGGTTTGGTAGATTCTCTTATCATTAAGGTAATTAATTTCCCCTCTATTCCTAATTAATAAGATATTTTAATTTAAGTCCTGATTGGATGTCTTTAATGACATCTCTACATATTTTAAAATGGTCTTATTTTTTTCTGCTGCTCTATTAATATGGTAATTTGCATCACCAGTTTGCTTGGTGTTAAATTGTGCCTGTATCTCTGCAAATAAGTACAATAAGATCCTGTTTGCTTTTTAAGTGCTGCCAATTTACTTAAGCCTTTTGTATCAAAATTCATAAGTGAATGTAAATCATTGTTTTTCTTTCCCATTCCTGTTCTAGTCCAGCTTATTGATAGAATAATAACACTCTTGGTGCCTAATAAGGCTTTTTAAAGTAATTAAACAAGAAGACCATTAGACTGAAGTGGCTCTAAAGCCTCGGTTACCTACACAAGCAAATGAAACCTAAGCCAAAGTCAATACACTCAAACATGAGAAAACGAAACTTAAGAACAACTAATCACAGAGATACCTGGGCAGCTCAGTCAGTTAAGTGTCTGACTTCAGCTCAGGTCATGATCTCAGGGACCTGAGATCCAGCCCCATGTAGAGCCTCAAGGTGAGCTCCTCACTTAGCAGAGAGGAGTCTGCTTCTGCCTCTGCCTCACTTGTGCACTCTCTCTTTCAAATAAATAAATAAAATCTTGAATAAATAAATAAATTAATTAATTAAGAGCAACTAATCACAAACAGTCAAATCACAAACTTTCCCAAATAAGGCGATTGCTGAAGCCATAGACAAGCAAATTATATACACATGTATATATACAATATACAACATCTATATGTACATATAATTTGCTTTTCTTCCATATCTTCTCCATAAAAGCCGTTCAACTACCCTCTGTCTATGGAGTGCTCCTAACCAGTTTTGGTTTGGCTCTATCTCACTGAAACTAATGTTTGTTCAAATAAATTCTTGTAAATGCATTGTGCCTCAGTTTATCTCTTACCAGACTTTTGCTTTAAAGTTATTTTTTCTAATGATATTTTAACAATAATAGTTTTCCTTTACTTAGAATTTTCCTACTATAATATTCTTTTTTTTTTTTTAAAGATTTTATTTATTTGACAGAGAGAGAGAGATCACAAGTAGGCAGAGAGGCAGGCAGAGAGAGGAGGGAATAAAGCTCCCTGGTGAGCAGAGATCCTGATGTAGGGCTCAATCACAGGACCCTGAGATCATGACCTGAGCTGAAGGCAGAGGCTTTAACTCACTGAGCCACCCAGGCGCCCCCCCCTACCATAATATTCTTAAAACAGATATACCTTGTATGTAACAATTTAGGCCATTTTGATTGTGATTTTTAATATGTTAAGACTAATTTCCACCATTATAATTTGAGTGTTCCTTTACTCAATCTTTTTATTTTTTTATTTTTTCTGATATATTTGGACTTTGGATGTTTGTTTATTTTCTCACCTCTCCACACACTGGTTTAAAATTTCTACGTTGTTATTCTTTTCCCTAAAAGGCTACTTTTGAAGTTTTATCATGTATCTCAGACTTAACAAATTTTATTTATTTATTTATTTGACTTAACAAGTTTTAAAAATAATATGTATAATCTTAAAATAATCTTCTCTGGAGTAGCACAGATTTGTATATGATACAGTGGGTGACTAATCTCTTTCCTCAACAATCCCTACGATTCTATATTAATGCTTCAATAACTTATTTTACGTATTGATATGCCAACATATAATTGCTTTAAAGATTTGTCATCGCATTTATTTCCCTGAAATTTTACTGAGATACTCTGAAATTCAGATTTATCCTACTTAAAACTGCCTTTTGAATCTGAGAGGTCATTTTCTTTTCTTTTTTTTTTTTAACAAGTTTAAAGATTTTATTTATTTATTTCACAGAGAGAGGGAGATCACAAGTAGGCAGAGAGGCAGGTAGAGAGAGAGAGGAGGAAGCAGGCTCCCCACTGAGCAGAGAGCCTGATGTGGGGCTTGATCCCAGGACACTGAGATCATGACCTGAGCCAAATGAAGACTGAAGCTTTAACCCACTGAGCCACCCAGGTGCCCCTCAGAAGTCATTTTTTTCATAAAATTATTCCTTTGCCATCTCTCCATCCCCTTCATCCCTTCTATTTCCTTCAAGGACAATTCTTGGTAGGCATGCTAAATAGCCACCTGGCTTATTATACTCCCTTTTATATTTTTCCTCCTTTCTAGCCAAACTATAATGTGTATCTTGGTTTTAAGTCTTTCTGTTTTTTTTAACCAAGTTGAATTTGCTAGTTAAAGTTCAATTATATGATTCAATTAACACCCTTAGAGATCCCATTTAAAAAATTTTAAAATCATCTTGTCTCTTTGGATTTTTATATGTTTGAATTTCCTATATGCTTAATTTCTTTAATTTAATTTAATGTCGTTATTTGAAGGTCTATTAAATATTTCTCTACTCTTTAGTTCTTGGGAGTTTATTTTACTAATATATCACTTATGATATATTTTCTTTTCACCTTCAGCCTAGGTATTAATACCTTGTCAATATTATATGTAAGTACAAATTATTTCTTTAAAAATGTTATTTTAAAATCATCGTCTATTTTTAATGTTGACATAATTAACTTTTGGGTGTTTATAAAGTCTTTTTCTTAGTTATAATCACATTTTCTCCAATATTTTTTGAGTTTTTCTATTTATGGTTAGTTCTCTAATTTTCACTAATTTTTGTATATGCAAACCATAAACCTAAATTTAATTTCTTATATGCAGAAGCCATTATCCAACATCAATTTTTGAATACCTAATATTTACCTTGAAGATTTGAAATGTCAAATTAATGATATAATAAATTTCCATATGGGGAAAGAAAAGGAATAACTGGCATGAGCTGCTGGCTTTCTTCCAAAAATGGGGATGCTTCTTCAGAAGTGAGAGGAGAGAGAGAAGTATGCGGATCCGGAAAACTGACATAAAAATCTGTGTGAAAATCCTTTAGAAATAGAAGACATTTAAGAAAAAAATGTCATCAAGATATAGTGTGTGTGTTTGGGGGATTATCAGAAAAGAGTAGTAGTCAACGGAAAATCTTTCTATGCACTGCAATGCTTTGTTTAAATCTTGGACTGTTGTATTGCCAATGTCTCATTTGTAATCTACTTTGTATTTTGCTATATTACAGAAATATTTCAGTGTTAGTATCAATAGATTCAGAAAAACATTTTGATAAATTCATTTTATATGTGTGATTTTTAAAAACACACTCCGTATGAAGGAATAAACAGGAACATTCTAAACTTATGATGTTTATATTATGTGCACTTAAAACAGTTATTAAAATCTGTGGAGTAACTAAAATGCATTTCTTTTAAACTTGGATAAAGAATTTATAAAAACATGTCTGCCATTACTATTATCATTCAAGGGGAACCTTGCAAATCTTTTTAAATAAGAAATAATGCTGAAAAAAAAAAGAAATAATGCTGTGAGATAAAACGTATGTTATCTGTTAAGGTGAAAAAGGTTAATTTTTTTATCATTTGCAGATTTTATCAGGCATATTAAAAAGGTCTATCATTCCCAGAAAGTTATTTTATGGATATGACAAACTGATTCCAAAGTTTATATGGAAAAGGAAAAGACACGGAATAATCAATATAATATTGAAGGAGAAGAATGAAATAGAAGGACAGGTGCTACTCAACTTCAAGACTTACTCTAAAGCTAAAATAACCAAGACAGTGTTTCATGGGTGAAGGAATAGACAAATAGATCAATGAAAAGGAATACAGAGCTCAGATATAGACTCCACAAATATAGTCAAGTAATTTTTGGCAATATAGCAAAAACAATGCAATAGAAAAAAGATATTCTCTTAAACACATGATTCTGGAATAATTGGACACCCAAATGCAAAGAAATTAATCTAGACAGAGGTTATGTCCTCCACAAATTAACTCAAAATGGATCACAGACCCAAATATAAACACAAAACTATAAAACCTTTAGGAGCTAATGACATAGGACAAAACCACTATGACTTGGGTATGATGCCTTTTTAGATATGGTAGCAAAGGCACCACCCATGAAAGAAATGACTGATAATCTGGACGTTATTAAAATTGGAAACTTCTGCTGTGTGAAAGACAGCATCAAAAAATGAGAAGTTGGGGGCGCCTGGGTGGCTCAGTGACATGTTATAGCTGGAAGTTTGTGATTTTTTTAAAACTTTTTAAGATTTTATTTATTTATTTGACACAGAGAGAAAGATCACAAGTAAGCAGTGAGGCAGACAGAGAGAGAGAGAGAGAGAAGCAGTCTCCCCACTGAGCAGAGACCCCGATGTGGGGCTTGATCCCAGGACCCTGAGATCATGACCTGACCTGAAGGCAGAGGCTTTAACCCACTGAGCCACCCAGGCGCCCCTCTTTTGAGTGATGTTGATGATGGGAAGGCTATGCATGTGTGGGGGCAGAGGGTATTGGGAAATCTCTGTACCTTCCCCTCAATTCTGTTGTAAACTCAGAGTTCCCTAAAAAAATAAAATAACATTAAGTCTTAAAAAAATACATCAGAATCTGAAAATAAGAATTGATGGGAGTTCATCATAATTGTAAAATATAAGTCAGCTTGTAAAATTTAATTTTATGTAGAATAGCACTTATTATATAACCCAAAATGAAGATTGTTATTATTAGAAACCAAAAAAGTAAATTATTTAAGAATTAATACATAAAGAAGGTACAAGACAAGAAGAAAACATATGTCAGTGAGCAACATAAAGAAGATTTGAATAGAAAATAGACAAACTAGCTCATGGGTTACACATTTTTTCATTGTTTAGTTTTTAATTGCCCATACTCCCAGTAACAGATAAATATGTTCAGTTATGTATTTTTAGCAACTCTACGTATTTATATTTTTAAAAAAGTAGAAGTCCATTACAAATTAATTTCTGAAGAACGAAGAAGTATGTATTAAATAAGTTATTTTAATTCCAGTATAGTTAACATACAGTGTTATATTATTCACTTATTTTTTTTTAAAGATTTTACTTATTTATTTGACAGAGAGAGAGAGATCACAAGTAGGCAGAAAGGCAGGCAGAGAGAGGGGGAAGCAGGCTACCGCTGAGCAGAGAGCCCAAGGCGGGGTTCGATCCCAGTACCCTGAGATCATTACCTGAGCTGAAGGCCGAGGCTTAAACCCACTGAGCCACCCAGGTGCCCAACATACAGTGTTATATTAGTTTCAGGTAAAATGTAGTGATTCAGTATTCTCATACAATGTCCAGTGCTCATAACATGAAGTGCCTTCATTAATCCCCATCACCTATTTCACTCAACCCTCACCCACCTCCCCTTTGGTAACCATCAGTTTGTTCTTTAGTTAAGAGTCTGTTTCTTGGCTTATCTCCCTCTCTCAATCTCTCTTTTTTAACTTTGCTTGTTTTGTTTCTTAAGTTCCATATATGAGTAAATGCATATAGTATTTATCTTTCTCTGACTGACTTATTTTGCTTAGAATGATATTCTTTAGCTCCAGTCATGCTGTTGCAAATGGCAAGATTTCATTCTTTTTCGTGGCTGAATAATATTCCATTGAATATATATACCAATCCTTCTTTATCCATTCATTTATCAATGAACAATTGGGCTGCTTCCATAATTTGACTATTGTAAACACTGCTGCAATAAACATAGTTTACGCGGATCCTTTTGAATTAGTGTTTTTGAATTTTCTGTGTAAGTACCTAGTAGCGCAATTACTGGATCATAGAATAGTTCCATTTTTAACTTTTTGAGGAAACTCCATACTGTTTTCCCCACTGACTGCTCCAGTTTGCATTCCCATAAACAGCGCAAGAGGGTTCCTTTTTCTCCATATCCTTGTCAACACTTGCTGTTTCTTTTGTTTTTGACTTTAGCCATTCTGACAAGTGTAAGGTGATATCTCCTTCTAGTTCTGATTTGCATTTCCCTGATGATAAGTGATGATGAGCATCTTTTTATGTGTCTGTTGACCATATGTCTGTCGTTGGAGAAATGTCTGTTCGTGTCTTTTGTACTTTTTAATTGAATTATTAATAGTAGTATTTTCTTTTGGTGTTGAGCTGTATCAATTTTTTTAATAAATTTTGGATACTAACCCTTTCTCAAGGGAAAGGGTTATTTAAAAATATCTTGTTATTTAATATTATCTTATATTATTTATATATTATTTATTATATATTATTATTTATAATAATATATAATATTATTATAAATATTTAATATATTATTTAATAATATCTCATGTTATTTAAAAATATATTCTCCCATTCAGTAGGATGTCTTTTAGCTTTGTTGGTTGTTTCCTTTGTTGTGCAGAAGCTTTTTTATTTTGATGTAGTCCCAATTGTTTATTTTTGCCTTTATTTCCCAAAACAAGTCCACTGTCTTGCACAGAACAACAGGATCCCGGTAGTGATGGATAGTTTCCTCTCATCCAGGGTGCAAAGTATTGTATAATTTTAAAAGTGTAAAAGTCCATTACTAATTAATTTCTTACGAGCAAAAAAGTAGAAATCAACATAGTAGGTATAAAGTATACTATGAAGCCATAACTTTTTTTTCAAAAAAATTGTTCTGCCAAAAAAAAAATCAGGAAAAAATAAAAGACTAGTGAAACATACCAGAAAGGTCAGTAATATGTCATATATAGATATGACAAAGATGGTAACTGAAATACATAGGAAGGAGTGGACTATTTAATGGTTGGTTTAAAGTAATCTGACACACTACATAAAAAAAAATAAATGGTCTATACAGTAGGTATCTATAGCGTATTTTGGGATATGAAAGAGAATTTAGAAACAACAGAAGTTTTTATTGCAGGGCAATATCAGACAAACACTATCCATATAGTGAATAAGAGACTAGATGTCTATTCATCAGTGTAGATTGAAATAACACACATGATGCTTGAGAAAGAGCAAGAAGTGAAAAATGCATATGGCAAAATATTAATGTAAATTAAATAGTATATACCCAGGATGAAAACCAAAACTAAAGGTACATGTTCAAAGACATATACTTAAGGACATTTAATTTTTTTTTTTTTTTGAGTAGAAAATCTACTATAGTTAGGTAAACAACAGCAAGAATTAAGAATAAAGTGGAAAAAATAAAAGAAATAAACTGTCCATTTTTGGCCCTCTGATAATAATGTGCTATAAACAAGAGCACGACTCTGGCATTTTAAATTAGAATATAAATTAATGAGTAAATTATTATTATTTTGGTTTGGGGCTCTAGATTCTGTTTCATCTATGTTTGGTTTATTTCTATACTAATAGCACATGCTTGAACTGCTTTTATTCATTTTAAATGTTGCCTTCCAGAGTTCCTACCCCCTCAGTTTATTCATCATTTTCAAATCTTCTTGTTGGAAAAGGTCATCAAGCAGAAGTTAATGCCCTGCTCAGGTATGAGCCCTAACAACCGATCCTTCAGTAGATACAGCCAATTGGATTCATAGAAAAAATGGCCATCGTAGTGCTTAGATGGGATGGAGTATTGCCAAGGATGCCAGATTACACTTAAAATACAGTGGCTTCATTAATATAGTAACAGTATTTCTTGTATGTTGTAAACAATGCCCAAAGCAATTGCCAAAGAAGTCTAGGTCATCCATTGGAGTTCACAAATGGTGAGGGATTACCAAATTGATTATATTGACCCCTCCCTCCAAGTAAAGTTTCTAAGTATGCTTTGATTTGTGTGGATATCGGATCTGGCCTAACCCAAGTTGACCCTGTTGCTGCCCAAACCAGGCTGCCACCATTAGGGGATTAGAAAAGCTGTTCTTCATGTATAGATACCTTCATTGAATAGATAGTGATTGGACATCCCATTTCAAAGGTCATGTTATGCTAGTCTGGGCAAAAGAATATGATACTGAGTAAATGTATAATATAATCCACAAGCAGCAGGGCTAGTAGAAATAAAGAATGGAGTATTTGTGCAGCAGATTAAATTACTAACAATAAAACCACATTGGCCAGTGGACTGAGGTACTATGCCAGGCTTTAATAAGTTTGAATAATTAACCACCAGGGTCTATAGCCCTCTATGCTAGACTGTAGAACCCTGCTGAAAAACCCGTAAAGTATGGAAGTCTCAGGAAACAGCCATTGCCCCACCTCTCACTGTGGATCAATGTGCTCTGCTGCTGAAAACACCAGTTCCATGACACATAGAAAAAGCATGATCCTCTAGTGCCTGAGTAGCTCAGTTGGTTAAACGTCCAACTCTTGATTTTGGTTCACGTCATGATCTCAAGGTCATAGGATTAAGCACCACATCAGGCTCCATGCCCAGCATGGAGTCTGCATGGAATTCTCTCTTTCCTGCTCCCTCTGCCTTTACCCCCCCACTCACACATATCTCTCTAAAAATAAATAAAACCTTAGAAAAAAAAAAGAAAAAAGAAAAGGCATTATCCTGATTAGAAGGGGTACACATCCCTAATTTTTGTAGCAGCATTATCAGCAATAGCCAGATTATGGGAAGAACCCAAAAGTCCATCAACTGATGAATTGATAAAGAATATGTATGTGCTATATCTATAATGGAGTATTACTCAACCATAAAAAATGAAATCTTGCCATTAGCAATGATGTGGAAATAGCTAGAGAGTATTATGCTAAGTGAAATAAATCAGTCAGAGAAAGACAAATACCATGCTCATCCACTCATATGTGGAGTTCAAGAAACAAAACAAATGAACATGGGGATAAAAAAGAGAGAAGCAAACCATAAAACAGAGGCCAAAGTGAGGATTGCTAGAGGGGAGGTAGGTGGAGGGGGATGGGTTAAATGGGTGATGAATATTAAGGAGGGCACTTGTGATGAGCACTGGGTATTGTATGTAAGTGATGAATCACTAAATTCTACACCTGGAACTAATATTATACTCTATGTTAACTAACTGGAATTTATTTTATTTTTTTTTTAAGATTTTATTTATTTGACAGCGAGAAACACAGCGAGAGAGGGAACACAAGCAGAGGGAATGGTAGCTGGAGAAGCAGGCTCCCTGCCGAGCAAGGAGCCCGATGCGGGGCTCGATCCCAGGACCCTGGGATCATGACCTGAGCTGAAGGCAGAGACTTAAAACACTGAGCCACCCAGGCGCCCCTGGAATTTATTATTTTTTTAAAGATTTTTTTTTTAACGTTTTATTTA
>JAQQSY010004549.1:0-12246 GCA_028646535.1 Procyon lotor
CCAGGTGCCCCTTAATTGTCCTTATTTTAATGGCCATTCTGCTTTGTGTATGTTAGGGTTTCCCTGGATGTGTATTCGCATTTCCTTGACGAGTTGTGATGTGGAGATCATGTAGGTATTTTCTTATGACCAGTGCCTCTAAGTCTATTTTCTCACTCTAAAAATGTGGATAACAACAGTACCTAACTCACCAGTGTGTTGGGAAGGTTAAATGGCAAAGATGTCACTTATGATATAGTGCCTGAAGGATTAGTAAGTGATCAGTGAATATATAAATAAATAGCTATGCCTGTGGTGGTGATAAGGAGGAGGAAGGAGAGATTCGTTTTGGATTGTGGGGTGTTAAAAGTGAGCATTGAGTCATCTTTAGCACCAAGTGGTTGAACAACTCCTTTCTCCTATTCCATTTGTCTGGCCAAGATCTAAATGTTCCCCCTGCCCATTCCTGCAGTGGCCTGTCCCAGCCACCCCTTGTGTGGGGCCTCGGGCCATCATCCTGATTTATTGGATGACTCAGCTCTTGAACTTATCATTCTATCCTGACCCAACCTTTTTATTTTTTATTTGTCTTCGATTTTGACTAAGGTTCCTAATGCACATTTAATTAAGCACCTATTCTTTAAAAAAAAAAGAAAGAAAGATTTTATTTTTGAGTAACCTATACACCCATTGTGGGGCTCGAACTTAAAACCCCAGATCAAGAGTCACATACTCCACCAACTGAGCCAGCCAGGTGCCCCAAGCACTTTTTTTAAATAGAGTGCTAGAGTATATCTAGGGAATCATAACCTAAGAGTACTGATGCCAGCTCTTAGGAAACTTAATATCTAGTCAACTAGTAGTAATAAGTGGCTTCCCCATCATTTGGATGTTTATTATATGACAGACACCATTCCAAGTATGTTGATGTATTAGCACATTTTACTGTAACACTATTCTGTAGAGGTACGTGCTTTTATAATCTCTATTATCAATACTGGAAAGTATGACCCCAGGTCACATAGCCAATGTCAGAGCCAACAGCTGAACCTAGATCTAAACCCATTCTCTTACCGTTATTATCCCTTTCCTAAACCTGCCTCTCCCTGAAGCATATTGGGCCAAATGGACAAAGCATTAAAAACCCCCAAGCACAGGGGCACCTGAGTGGCTCAGTCGTTAAGCATCTGTCTTCGGCTTAGGTCATGATCCCAGGGCCCTGGGATTGAGCCCCGCGTTGGGCTCCCTGCTCGGCCGGAAGCCTGCTTCTCCCGCTACCATTCCCTCTGCTTGTATTCCCTCTCTCACTGTGTTTCTCTCTGTCAAATAAATAAAATCTTTAAAAACAAACAAACCAACAAAACAAAACAAAAATCCCAGGCACAAAAGGTAATCTAAATGTTCTACTGTTCTTTGTCTAGTTGGGCAGGTACCTCCCATGCTTTCTTATTACCAGATATGATGAGGCCATGAGTTACCCTCAAGATTAAATTTCTTAAATTTAAGAAGTCTACCTTATTAGGGAGGGTACAAGTTAATCTTTGGAAAGTTTTTTGAAGGGCTGAGTGTACTTCTGATCGTCATTATTATTATGAGCAGCAGGTTGGCTACTCTTGTACATGGCAGAATTACCTTTAATCAAATGATCTTTCTGTATATTTTCTACTTAAAAGGACTAACTGATTTCTCTTTCTTGACTCCCCCTTCACTCTTCCAGGGCTACTGGCCAAAATCAAACTGGAGTTGTCTTTGTCCCTCATTAGGGGAAGGTACCCGGCTCATCCGTGCTCCCACCACACCCCCATCCTGCTTCAAAGCTACTTCAGCACCTTCTCCCACCCCTTCTTTTTAAACCTCATATTACCACATCAAGTGAAAGGTTCACATTTTCCTATTGTCTGTTGTAGTTACACATCTGCCTGCATTTTACTCTGTAGCCTGTTGACATGGAAAAGGGACTCTTGGAGGCTTTCTTTGCATTTATGCATCAGAAGTCTTTTCTGCAATCTATTTGACCTCATGCTCCTCTTTGGGTCTTGCTGCGTATAAGCTAGCCTGATCCAGTCCACCTTATGTTGCTCTTGAAGGCTAAAAAAGTCCTGTGACCAAATGTTTAGCAGGCTGTTCAGACATGTTGGATTGACAGCTTGATCTAAGTCCATTTCCTGCTTTACACCACCCCCCATCCCCCAAGCCAAAGGTGGAAACACAGCAAGTTACATAAGTTGTTGGAGCAGTCCAGATGGCTGGCTGTTGGCCCAGGCAAACTCAGTGTTGGAGCACTTGGGAATGCCTGCACTGGGCAGTAAAACATGGGCTCGTTTTTAATGAGAACAATCATTTCGTTCAGCTATGTGAATCAGAATAGTAGAACAAAGTCAGAGCTGTGATCTCTTAAACATGGCTGCTGGCTTCACTCTGAGGCAGGACGGGATAGGGGTGGGTTATGGTCCGGAAGGGGTCTCTCTCTATTGTTGAGCCTTGACTAAACGAGAAAGAGTGGGCTGAAGGACAGGAGTAGCAATGCTAAACAGCTTGGAAGCCCGTGGAGTCAATCAGGGAGGGGAAGAAAGGAATCTGAAAAGAAAGGAAAGGATCTTATCACCAAAGTCTGCCAATTCCAGCCATGATATTCTGTGTGTGTCCCATCTTTCACTTTTGTTGTATGCCTTTCTTCTTGCAAGGTTTTGAAAGGACATAGTTCTGGCAGATTTGAGGCACAGTGTAGCTATAGTTCACCAGCTCCAAAACACAGGCTTGGTTTGTTGTATCTACTCTTGTTTGGAAGAAGATGGATCAGAAACTTCAGGGAAGCCCCAAGACCTTCTGTCTGGGTGGTCAACAGTGAGCTCGCAAGGAAGGCTGTCTCTGGTTCTGCCGTCCTATGTGTTACTTTGATGTGACCCAGACGCATTTGTCCAAGGTGCCTGCCCTGCTGTGGCTCCACATATAGGCCTTGTAGGAAGAATTGAAGATAATTTGTCCAAGTCACCTAAAAGCTGCCTGAGACTGCCGTGCCTCTCCAGAGCAGCCTCACAGAAGTCACCTAGTACCCATGTCACTCTAGCCAATTGCCTTCATGGGGCTGCACCTTGTTGGCAGGCGAGGTAGAGTGGGAATGGGTTACCCCATTGTCTGCTATTTGAGTTCATCCAAAACAGAGATGATTGTATATGCCCTTGATATCTGAGGCTGAGCCTTCCTTGCTGCTCCATGGTGAATTAGGCTCAGAGATACTAATCCTCTGTTGCTATTAATTTAGAAATGGTCAAATGTGGGAAATACCTGAAAGCATAAAAATAATAAAAATGATTATCACTCAACATACTAAGAATAGTGGTTAATTTTTGATGTTTGTGTTTTCATCCCTTTTTCATACTCACACATAAACAATGATCACTTTGCACATATTGCAATGTAAGTAGGATTTTCAATATTTATTGTATTTTTCTCTTATGTATCAGTTTAGCCATGAGTTTTACTTTTAACAACTGAAAATCCAATAAGCAGTAGCTTAAATCGGGGGGAGGTATTTAGGCATTGAGCTGTAAGATAGTGGTTTGGGGTAGATAGGGTAGCTCTGTAAAGCCTTGAGGGACTCAAATTCTTTCCATCTCTCTCTCTCTCTCCATCTGTAGGATATAGACTTTGTCTTCCTTGTCACCTTATGATTGCAAGAGGGTTGCTGCACTTCCTGGCCTTGTGTCTGTGGTTCAGGCAGGGAGAAAGAAGGAAGCGAGAAGAGTGATGTGTGTGTGTATGTGCCAGAGATACAGCATTTTCCCAGAAGTCCACAGCGTACATTGGCTTGTGTCTCACTGGCTAGACCTGAGTCACATTCCTATCCCTGAGGATTGTAGTGTTTTCACCTGGATAAGCTTTTTTTCTGCATAATCAAGGGTCTGTTTTTAAGGGAGAAGAAAATAATGGACACTGTATAGATACCTAGCAGTGTCTGTCACATCTCGTTTCTAAATACTATTCCACAATGAGAAGTTCTTGGGTGACTTAGAAACTAAAGTCATCGATGGCATGAACAAAATTGTGTGTACTGCCTTCAGAAAGATATGTAAATACATAACACTTTCCATACAATATCTGAGAGGTTTATGTAGTCACTGAGACCCCTCTGTGGCTGCTATCTGGGAGTCTTTTCCTTAGCATAAATTCACAGAAGTGCCATGCTTGGTGAATACTTAGATCTGTGTTTTGAAGCTCACCATCTATGAAGACTGTGCCAGTTTATATTTCCATAAGTCCTGTATGGTAGTGTCTATTTCCCTGAGCCTGCATTATAGAAAAATCTGTAATTTTTTCAAAAGGTAAAAAATACCAGTTATAATTTGAATTTCTTTCTGTTCTGATGAATTTGAATACTCCTCATGTTTATTGACTGTTTGTCCTCCTTTAGCAAATAGCTTATCCTTTGTCCATTTGTTTTTCTATTGGTGTATTTACCTTTCTCTTGATTGTAAGAACTCTATGTATTAAGACTATGAGCTACTTTATGTATTTTATTTTTGCTTGAGGCATCTGCATTCTGAGATTAAATACCTCTGATTTGCTTTGGTCTCAAAATGGTGTAGTTAGAGCTGTACCTTGATCTTTGTTTCTCTCCAAATGATTCTTGTTATCTCAGCACCATTACTTCCTAACTGACCTGAAATGCTCTGAGATGGTTTAGGAAGTGTAGCAGATTTTTAAGCACATGGAGAATATAAGAGTTAGCTGCTATAGAAGAAACCGCATGAGCTGCCATGCTTTGAGAGATTCTATTTTTTTCATGCCTGACACACTTCTGGGAGTGAGGACACTCCTACTCTATGTCTTGCCCTAATGCTGACTGCTGAACCTTTCTGGTGTGAAGCACCACTTTAAGTATGCAATTTAATACTTGAAGTGCTGGTAGATAGAAGGTAAGTTACTCTTCCCAGATTTGAAGGGTTCTCTAAGTCCTAAATTCATTTTTAATTACATAACCTCTTTAGGTGCTAGGGTTGGAACTTACTGAGTTGGAACCCAGTGCAGGGTGTGCATTGACAGCCCTTTGTCCTTGGTTCATAATGGCATTGATCAAATGTTTATTGGTTGCCAGCTATGCTCTAGGCCCTCTCGTGTCTGTGGGGATAAATCTGTCACCTTGCTGTTATTTCACAGTGAAGGTGATAAATGTCAGGTATAAGCATGGTGTTTTAAAATAGAAGAGATTATTTCAGACAGAGGAAGTTGAAGCCAGCTTCATAAAGGAGGCATATGTGAGTAGGGCTTTGAAGGATATGCATAGGCAGAGAGGGATAGAAGGGCTCTCTTGGCAAGAAATGTGGAAATGAATGTTCTTAGGAAGACATAGGACAAGTGTAGGAATTAGCCACTTGTATTTAGTTGGGGCATGAAAGTTGGGAGGAGAAAGGGGAAAGTGAGTTAGGAAATCTTGGGGCCAGCTTGTCAGAGGTCACACATAGAAATTAGGACATAATGTTGTCAGGGATGATAAGACCATACAGGTTTTGGAGCAGAAGTGATTTCGGAGCTGTGGTCCTATGAAGGATATGTTGAACAAAGGGAGAGCAGAAAGTAAACCAGTTTGCAGGTGTTCCAAGCAAGAGGTGCTTAGCTACCCAACAGGAGTCTTGGGACTGAATGGGGAGGAATGAATATGATCATCATTTTGAAAGCAAAATACAGTTACTCTCATCTGATTAGATAGATGTGGGAGCAGAAAGACAAGAATTTAAGATTTTGGTTCCAGGTTACTGCTAGAAGGGTCTTGGCATTAAGAAGAGAGTGAGTATTAACTACTGTTGACTTGAACATTTACATGTGCCAGGCACTGTGTGAGCTGCTTTACTGCTCTTATCCCATCCGTTAGCTTGGGTGGAATGGTCCCCATTTTATAGATGGGGACATTGAGGCACAGATTGGTGTCACAACTAGAAAGGACAGAGTTGCTATGTGAAAATAGGTTTGTGTATCTCCCCTCATTAAATGGCCTTGTATTAACCAACTACAAACAAGTTCTCAGTTAGCTGCTGGCTCACAGTTTTAAGGTGTTCCCCTTTCCATTTTCTCAAAAACCCTTCTTGGTGGTGTTAAGAGGTATGTATTACAGAGAAAACACCTGTTCAATGACTTTTGTCAGGCACCAGTTAAAGCCTGGTTGCCTGTTGGTCGGGAGTCCCGTGTTAATGAATCAACAGTACGTATTAGATAAGGTGGTGTCTTTAAACAGAAACACACACAAAACAAGGTTATGTGTTGATCGCTTGATGAAAAAGTTATGACCGGAAGCTTTTGGGAACCTAACCCTTTGTTTCCCATAGGAGCAGAGGTTCCATATTCACTAATTCATTGTTGACAGTGACTCTAAAGAACGTAACTAGCATGACTAATGAAGTGATTATATATGTGTAAATATGTATGTGTATTTTACGTTTGTATTTGTATTTATAAACACATTGCATTTATGATTATTTTGTATCCATATATTTAACCTTTTTATAGAAATACTTCTCTCCCAAGTTACAAAAAATAACTGCAGGATAGAGGAACCTACAGAGTTGCCTGTAGAGCAGGCTTGGGTAGGGTTCAGGAGAGGTGAACACTTAAAGGACACAGGCTAATCACCCATATCAAGGGCTGCAGGGAAGGGCCCAGAAGTGGCCTTCAATCTGTGCGTTTACCTGGCCTTGCTCTCAAATTCAGGTCAGAATTAAGGTATGTCCTACTCTGTCCTGTCGTCCAGTCTGGGGAGGGGATCCTAGGGGGGCATCGTTCTCTCAGTTGCCTTTGGCTTCTGGCTGTGCTGGTAACTGAGCTTGGTGGCTCTGTGTATGGCATGCTTTAGCTCTCTGTAAAGAAGCTAGGGCAGCGTGGGCTGCACATGTTGTATTTGGGATACAAATACTCGTAACAACCCCTTTCTTTCTTGTCAGCTTTAAACCACATTGTTCAGTAAGCTGAGCTTGATCAGCAGCCTTCTGGTTCATGCCTCCCTTTCCTTCAAAATCCTTATTCCTTGTTCTAAATTTACAAGACCTCATTTTTAATCAGTTGTCAGCAAATCCTGGGTTAGCAGTTTGCTGATAAGATATGAGGTGCTACCCTCCTGTTGTAATATGAAACCCTTAAAGTGAATAGGCTCTTGATTTGAGCCCTTCAGGACCAAAAGGATTCATTTTTGATGGTGGGATATTAGAGAAGTTAGGCAGTGGAGGGGTGTGGAATTTAAACAGTTTTAAAAATGGTTTCAGGCTCCTCTTCCAATGGATTAGGAAATTAAGATCCAAAAAGAGCAAGAGTCTTGATCATGATCACACAGGATGTCAGTAGCTAGTCATGACCACATATTTGTCAGCTCCCAGGGCTCACTGCCTCTTTGAGGTTATAGTTTGTAGGTAGCCATATAGTTAGCCATGTACCCTGAAAATCAGGCTTGAGCATATATATATGCTCATACACAGATACATACATACTTCTCCCTTGTCCTGTGAGCTGAGTGGGTAGAGAGCAGATAGTAGTTCTGTTAATATTGTGAGAACTCCCAAAAGTTATATATATGGATCCACTCCATATGACAACTTTGTAGCGGGTGGGTTAGTGCTACTCGTTACTGAATTTGTATTTTAAACCAGTGAGTTTCACATCTGGGCTGGGACTCAGAAGCACCTATAAATTATGTTTACAAACCAGGGGAGCTAGGGAAATTAATTCAAAATGGGTCATAAACTTTAAACATAAAAGCTGTAACTATGAAGCTTCCAGAAGAAAACAAATACAGAAAGCAATAGGTCTCCAAAAAAAAAAAAAAAGTTTGACTCTGAAAACTTGTGCTATCAAAAGGTCCATTGGCAAACCACAGAATGGGACATACATCTGACATGTACAGAATGTATAGAGAGCTCTTAAAACTTAGTAACAAAAGAGCAGCTGCACTAAAAGAAAGTCTTGGAGAGACATCTTACAAAAGAAGATTAAGAAAGTCCAGTAAGCTCATGAAAAAGTACTCAACATCATTAGTCGTCAGGGAAATGCAAATGAAAACTATGGTGAAGTAGTATTACATACCCATCAGAATGGCTAACATTAAGACTGCTGGCACCATGTGTTGGTGAGTATGTGAGCAACCAGAGAGCTCATACATTACCGGAGTATAGAACAATCATTTGGAAAAGAGGTTGGCAGCTTCTTGTTATGTAGTACCCACCTCCCCCCGACTCCGAGTCCCTCAGTTGGTGAAGCATCTGACTCTTGGTTTCAGCTCAGGTCATGATCTCAGGGTTGTGAGATCGAGCCCTGCGTGGGAACTCAGCTCAGAGTCGCTTGGCATTCTCTCTCTCCCTCTTCCCCTCCCCCTCCCCTGCTCACTTGTTCTCTCCCTCTCCAAAACAAAACCCCATACCCTATAACCTAGCAATTCCACTCCTGGTTATTTACACAAGAGAAATGAAAGCCTGTGTCCTCAAAAAGACTTAAAAACGTTTGGAGCATCTTAATCTGTGATAGCCAAAGACAAGGAGGGAGCCCCTGGGTATCCATGAACAGGAGAATCAGTGAACAGTGATACAGTCAAATAATAAAATAATGCTCAGCAGTAGTAAAAACAGTTCAGAAGTCCTGATTCATGCCACAACACGGGTGAATTCCACGACTTCTATGCTGAGTGACATGAGACCTCCCTAAAGAGTGTATACTGTATGATGCCGTTTGTGTGAGGTTCGGAGAGCAGGCGGACCCGGGGGGGGGGCACCCCGCAGCAGCACACAGCAGTTGTTGCCCGGATGCTCGAGCCTGTGTGTTGAGGGGGTGGGTGCTGAGAGATATTGAGGAAGACTGCAAGAAGCCTGACGGGGAACTGCCCGAGGTGATGGAAAAGTTTCTCCCTTGATCTGGGTTTTTAAGGTACATGGACGTATGAAATCATCGCAGCTCACTTAAGACTTACGCATTTCAGGGGCACCTGGGTGGCACAGTTGGTTGAGTGTTTGACTCTTGGTTTCTGCTCAGGTGGTGATCTCAGGGTCGTGAGATTGAGCCCTGGGTCAGGTTCTACATTCAGCTTAGGTTCTGCTTGAGATTCCCTCTGCTCCTCCTGCGCTCTCTTTCTCTAAGATACATAAATTAAAAAAAAAAATTGTGCATTTCATTGTAGGTAGCTTTTACTTTAAAAAGGCTGATAAACCAGTACATAACTTTAATAAATGATAAGCACACTCCAGTGCTTAGATGGGAAGTGTTAATGTCTGCAACAGTTTATCAAAAAGTAAGTTTGACTGTGGATGCTACAGAGAGATGGCTGCATTACATGATCAGGCAAATGTAGGAAAATACTAGCAACAGTAGGATGGAAGTGATGGGTTGTATGTGTATGTGTTCACTGTTGCATTTTTCCTGTAAGTTTGAAAATGTTTCAGAATAAATGTTGAGAGTAAGGAGTGAATATTGCTGCTCTGGCTGACCTGGCCTAAGTCATACTATCTGTCTACCCCCCCGGAGTCAGAAGTGGACTGACCTCTGCCTGTGATGGAGAGCTGTAGACCCTTGGAAGGAGAGCAGGGTACCCTTGCCTAACGACAAGTGAATGAGCGCTGTGGGTAACCAAAAAACAAATCTGCATGTGCAAGGGCTCTGGTGGTCCCAACCTTACCCTTTATTCCAATCATTTTGTCGGAAATCATGTGATATCTCGATAAACCTCCTCCCTTTGACACTGTCTGGAGATAAGAAGGGGCCCAGTCTAGTAACTTTTAACCTTTATAGAACCAGAAAGGATTCTAGAATCTGCCCTTCCAGTTTGTAAACCCTATTCTTGGATGTTGTAGGAAAACAGAGATTCCTCATGTCCAAGAGCTAGGGATCCCCCTACCATCTCAGAGCAAAGAAATCAAAGCGAATATTCCCAGAACCCATTGCTGCATATACTGGGTTGACATTGACATCAGGTTTTGCCCTAGACTATCCGAGGAATACTAGACTGTATCCGAGGAAACTTGGCTTTGAGTCATTTATCTAGGAATGCAGTACTCTGACCTACCAGTTGTCTGTAGGGAAAGAAGTCACCTGTGCTTGTGTTGGGTAAATTTTCCTCCCAACCCAGCGAAAGGCACTGCAGGGATTAATAAGAGCATTACAGTGCCACTTGCCTCAAGTTGCCTGAAGGACGATTGGACTGGAAGTTGAAAGGAATGAATTTTGTACAGTGACTCACTGTCTGGCTGTCCTTTCTCCTGGGCAGGGCCCTGCTCTAGCAGCAGAACCTCACAGGCTCCAACTTTGGAATCATGTGTACTGTACCAAGGAATTTCTCATTTGCAGTTTTCCAAAGCATAGAAGAACAAGGTTCCCTCCTTCGATGAAGCTGTGCCACTATTTCCAAAGACATGGAGGGTGTGTTGCAGGGGGTGCGGTGGGCAGAGGAACAGAGAAAGACTTTTTCTGTTTAAAATTACAGTTTTTGGGGGCACCTGGGTGGCTCAGTGGGTTAAAGCCTCTGCCTTCGGCTCAGGTCATGATCTCAGGGTCCTGGGATCGAGCCCCACATCGGGCTCTCTGCTCAGCAGGGAGCCTGCTTCCCCCCCCCTCTCTCTGCCTGCCTCTCTGCCTACTTGTGATCTCTCTCTCTGTCAAATAAATAAATAAAATCTTTAAAATTACAATTTTTGTCTAGCAAATAGGGAGGTAGAAGCCTCATGCTGATGGGCTAGTGGGTTCATACCCACTTTTTAATGTTACGTCAGTATGAAGCCAGGAAATGTTAAAGCCAGAAGACTCCCCGCACTGTGATCTGACCACATCCTACATATGTGTCAACTCATATGCCATCTAATTAATGTTGTGCATTTGCTCTCAAGTGAGCTTGTTGTTTTTTTTTTTCTGTTGCCCTTAAAATTTTCCTGAAATACTCTTCTTACTTGGACATTACTTAGATTGCATTTTTACTCTTTTGCATCCAGGTTTGTTTATGTTGGCTGTGACTCTGATCTTGGGTTGAAAGCTAGGGAAGTAGCTTATAGGGGTTTTCAGGATTTCTGAATATGAAATGCAAGGAAATTGCATAATGTTGCAGCGTTTCCTCTTCTTGTTGCTCGCTTGTTACCCAAAATACAGTAGTTCCTTCTAGAAGCTTGAAGGAATTTGGCAGGTCTTACCCTCTGATGGTCTATTGTCGGTCTACAGAGTTAGTGTTATCCTGACTTGAGGTTGAATTTTTCTTGAGGTCACACAACAAAGCTTCCTGAGTTATAACTATGGCAACAGTGTTTATATAACAGGCAAATCACAGTGCTGTGGGGGAGGAGGAGCACTCACAACAATCAGTGTTAGTAACTCCAGAACCCTGCACTCGTGCTTAAAATTCATCAGGACCAGAAACAAGTTAAAATAGAGAGCCCACCCCTTGATTGTGTATCTACATGTGACCGACCACCTACATACCCCAAGGAAGACTATTATCACCTTTTCCCTTAAAATTATATGATCTTAAACTGAACTTTCTCACAGGAAGTGTGTTAAGTGTCAGCGACACTCAAAATGTGAAAGCATCACTCTAAGGATAATTTCCTCATCAAGGTCTTTATGGCCCACTTCCGACCCACTGAGCGTAACTGAAAGAAGGTTCATCCTTTGTCTTGAGCTCCTTTATCCCCCAATCAGGAGCGACTTCTTAGATGCTAACTATATGCCCAACATTGTTTTTGATGCTAGGCAGACCCCTATAGATATGTAAGACAGAACTGGTCATAAGGAATTTATTTGCAGATTAGAAATAATGAAAAATGGGAAACTGTATTTTGAAGTATTAACCTGTGTAGAGTAGACTGTCAGAGCTGTGAGAGGCCAAAGCAGTAGGGGGGGGTCTGCAGCCATGAAATCAGTGAGAACATCTTTGTGGAGGTAGCAGACAGGGAAAGAACATTTTTGAGTACTTGCTCTATGAGGCCGTTTTAGTCTTCCCAAGACCCCTCAAAGTATTCTTACTTAGCTCCATAAGAAAACATACTCAGGGGGTGCTTGGCTCAGTTAGTTACTAAGTGTCCAACTCTTGATTCTGGCTCTGGTCATGATCTCGGGGGTGTGAGAACGAGCCCTGTATTGGGCTCTGCACTCAGCAGGGAGTTTGCTGGAGATTTTCTGCCTTTCTCTCTCCATCTGCCCCTCTCCCTGCTTTCTCTTTCTCTCAAATAAGTAAAAATAAAATCCTTTTTTTTTTTTTTTAAAGATTTTATTTATTTATTTGACAGAGAGAAGAGAGATCACAAGTAGGCAGAGAGG
>JAQQSY010004550.1:0-12244 GCA_028646535.1 Procyon lotor
AGGGAGCTCCTGGTGTCCAGGTCTGGGTGGGAGGGGCGGTTTCCAGCTGCGGGTGGGACGTCGCTGTGCTTGCACCACAGGCGGGGCCACCACGATCTGAGGACACCCGTCAGGGACTTGCCCTGCAGCCGCTTCACCGTCACCTTGCTGATGGTCATCCTCTGGAGGGAAGAACCAGAGGCATCGGTGTAGGTGTCCGTGTCGGTCTCCAGCTGGAGCGGGCGGGCGGTTCACCCCACGCACCCCGGACACCCGCACGCACCCCGGACACCCGCACGTACCCCGTGCACCCTGGGCACCCCGGATACCCTCATGTATCCAGGGCACCCCGTGCACCCACACGCACCCCTCGCACCCGCATGCACCCCACGCACCCACACACACCCCACACACCCCGCGCACCCCGGGCACCCGCACACACCCCACACACCCTGCGCACGCCCCACAACCGCGCACCCCGTGCACCCCGCACACCCCAGCGCACCCCGCATGCTCCCCGCACACCCGCACCTCCCTGGCCCAGAGCCCGGGACGCTGAGACACGTCGCGTCTGCCTGCCCTCACCTGCTGTCAGGGTTTCCACGTTGAGGCAGAGAATGGCGCCTTTTGTCCTGTCCGGAGGCCACGACCCCACAGCGACGGTCAGGTTGGGGTCCTGCCCACGTGCCCGGCGAGCAGCGCTGTTTGCGCGGCTGATTGTCCTGACCGCACGGTGGGTGGGAACCCCTCAGGGGCTGTTGAGCGGAGGTGCCGGTCCCCTCTGCTCCCGTGTCCGCTGCTCCCCACGCGAGCCCCTGCCCCTCCCTGGGTTTGTGTTTCCCTGTCACCTGCTCACGTGTGGGCCCCGGACTGGGTTGTTGGTCGCGTAGGTATCCTTCTCCTCCACCAAAGAGGAAGAGAGGCCACAGAGTTGCTGAGAGCCTGCAGTCCGTTCCCCACACCCGCCGTGGACCCCGGGGTGCCCTTCTGCAGGAGGGCGGGCTGCCCGAGTGTTCCCTCCCGAGCAGAGCACCGGCGGGGTCATCCCTGTCCGGAGGAACTAGGGGGTGTGCGCCCCGGCCGGGTCGGAGGGAAGGGCGGCCATTGGACAGGGTCTGTCCTGGGGGTCGGAGGCTGGGCTGGGTTTTGGACGGGCTCGGGGTCTGTGCTCCTCCCCTGGTCGGCGCTGCGGCATTCACTGAGCCCTCCTGTCTCCCCGCCGGCTTCCCTTCCAGCAGGCAGAGTGTGTCGTGTGTGTCACGGGTCCCTGGGAGGGCTGCACGAGACACCCGTGTTTGGGGGAGTGACCGTCAGCTGCCCAAACCCTCCAACGTGTTAGGATCTCCCTCCAGGCCTGTATGAAAGCTTGAGGGGAGAAAACCCCTGTAGACAGGATGCCCTCGGGCCAGAGGACCACCCACCCTGATGGAAACGGAAATCTGTCGGATTTCCCAAGGTCTCAAGGAGGGAAACTGAGCAAACCTCAGTGGGGGCCCCTTCTGCCCAGAGGCTGGGACACACTGTCGATGTGAGCCTGTGACGTGGGGGGACTGGATGTGTCTTCCGCGGGGCCCTGCCCTCCCGAAAGCCATGGCCGCGGCTCGGGTTTTTTAGAAAGATGTTTTTTGGTTGACTTACCAATTTCTAGCTGCCTGTCTTTTGTCTTCCAGAAAGTATGCAGACATCAAGAAATGCTCACGAGGAAAGAAAAAAGTAAGTCCTCTTCAGGGCACCCGGGTGGCTCTGTTGGTTGAGTGTCTGACTCTTGATTTCGGCTGAGGCGTGATCTCAGGGTCGTGGGATCGAGCCCCGTGTCGGGCTCTGAGCTGAGCCGGGAGCCTGTTGGGATTCTCTCTCCCTCCCCCTCTGCCCCTGACCGCTCGCATGCTCTCTCTCTCTAAAGAAAAGTAAGTCCTTTTCACACAGTAAAGGTGAGAACTGGGCTTGGGGACACTTGGCAAGGATGCCCCAGGCCAGCCCCGGCGGTGGGGACCGGAGCTTCCTGGCCGGTGTGGGTGCCGGGCCTCCCCTGTGTGTGCGGCGACCAGACGTGGGAGCACAGAGTGTGCAGCGGGGAGGCCCAGGGGGCACCTGTGATACGACCCGGTGAGCGCGAGGTAGGAAATGTGTGGTGTCGGGCCAGACAGGAGGGAGGGGGCCGAGCCTGGTGCGGCCACCCTGGGCCGGGGGGCAGCGGGGAGGGGGCGCGTCAGGCACAGAGGTGAGAAGCGCTCGCGGGATGTGTGTGTATCTCCACGCGTGTGACACACACGGCACGAGACGAGAGGAGCGGCCAGTGAGCGTCGGGACACGAGCCTGGAAAGGCAGGGAGAGGCCAGATGTCGGTGGCCTTTCGGGTCCTTGTCACCTGTTGATATGACGACCACGTGTCCCAACCGTCTTACAAAAACACTCTTTCAGGGGCCCCACTGACGTTATCATTCGTTCAGTAAGGCCGTTGGGTGCCACCTCTCTGCCCGTTCCCAGCTCCTGGCCCCGTTGCTCGGGCTCCTCCCTCCTGAGACTTGGCGGCCGTGAGGCCCCCACCTACCGACCTGCTCTTTCCCAATATCGCACGGCCAGCCCTGGGCGCGGCTTTTTTCCTGGTGCAGTTCGGATTTCGTAACCACCGTCTTGGAAATACCTTGGCTTCCTTACCCCCCTGAACCAGGCTGGAATCTGCCGGCAAGAGTGTAGCCTTGGACGAGCCCGGCCCCTTGCCTTTCCGCACTTGCCCTGGAGGAGCTCAGTGTCGTTAGGGGTGATGACGCAGCTGCCCTGACTTTTCACCCCGAGTTCACGACTGTAGGCCTCATCCTACTGCCTTTGCTGAAAAAGTCCAACAGCTAAAAAATGCCTTTCTGAATACGTTTTGCTCGATTTTGTGAGTTTTTTTTTTTTTGCATATCTGTTCATAAATGAGATTTGCCTCCGATGCTGCTTTTCCATGGGGTCCTTGTCTGGCTTTGGTGTCCAGGTTTTTCTGTATTGACTCTGTTGTTATTCTGGGAGCTTCCTGAGCCGAATCATCATCTTATTTATTTTCTGTTTTCTTTCTCTGTGGATTGCCTTTGGTGTTCAGTGTTTGTTGGGGGAACGAGTGACCAAGAATCGTCCAGAATGCAGAACCAATAGAGGTGATGCTGCCCTAAGGATGCATTTCGTTGCGTGCGGAGGGACGACACGGATGTGTTTCAGGACAAAGCGTTTGTGTGAACGAGTCCTGGGCGAAGCGTGATGGTCTGCAGGAGCAGGGGCGATGGGCACGCGGAGATTGGCAAGCGGGGCGCAGGTCCTGACGTGGTCCAGAGAAGGGGCAGACGTTCTGGGCAGAGGGTGCGCACAGGTTTCCAGACTCACAGAGATTTCTCAGCTGCCTCCACTGGTGTTTTCCCGAGCAGCGTGGACGCTGAGTGTGACTGTTGAAACAGCCGGAGTGGTACAACCTTGGAATCCCACACTTCAGTGGTTTGGGGAGCGAGCCTCTGAGCACAGAGAATGGAGCCATGAGTTTGGCTTTGCTTTCGTTACGTCCTCATTCCATTATGTCGTTGTGACTCTGGGTCCTGATAGGCGGGGTTAGGGCTTTCTGTTCCTTTTACTAAATGTTTGTTCTATTTGGTCTAAAATTTGAGACACATTTGTTCCGATATCATCTACTGTGCTTTCTCTTCTCTTCTGGAAAGTTACCCCTGGGAATGTTAACAGGTTTTAAGAATGATACGTAACACAAGGAGTCTTTAAACGGAATGATCGCAAACCTTCATACAGTGCCATGCAAACAAAATGTGTTATTTTACAAAAAAATAAATCTTATCACTGAGAACATTCTGTGACGTATGGCAAGGCACGTAATGGCAGAGCAAACACGTTTTATTCCAGGAAAAATAAAGGGAATTCCTAAAAGAACACAACAGGCATTGATTTCAACAAAGGTTGGCGTAAAATCTCTGCATTTGTTGTACAAACGCCTGTCAAGGTATTTCACCCTATTCGTTATGCCCCGTGGGGAGGTCCTTGCAATATGTCGAGCTGAGAATTCTGTACTTACAGACTTTGCCTCTTGTGAGGAGCAGGTGCGTTCTGGGGTGAAAACGAGCCCATGGGCCAGGCTTCTCTGGCTGCGTGAGCCTGGGCTTTCTTTCATCTTGTTATTTTATTTTTTGAGGCTGGGTATTAGAATCACTCTCAGCGACCACATTATGGTTCGTACGGTTGCTTCGTTATGGGCCAGGCTTTCCACGTCTCTTTTACTAAACTTCTCCGCCTTGTCTTCCGTGGTCCCGCGGAAGGGGACCTCCTTAGGGGTGCCTCCTACGCAGACAGCCTCCGGGCGTGGCCGTTGGTGGTCGTGTGTGGCTTTGAGGTCATCGCGGGGAGCCTGTCCCTTCAGTTGAGGTGAGTGCGTGGTCGACAGCACACATGTTGGGCGTCGTTGCTGCAAACGTCCTCCGGATGATGTGGATGTGATTCAGAATCAAAGTGCAAAATTATGGTTTGCGTCCGGAAAGGCACAAAGGTAGAACAGCAGTGGGATATTAGTGGAGTACATTCTTCTGTAATTCCTGTATTTTTGCCAAGGAACGACCTGCTCTTTTCTGGGACCTAGAAGGGAGGGTACCTGTGTGCGGCTAAAGATACGGTCTCAGGAATCCATGACGGTGTCACGAGCCGTGCCCAGACCTTGGGGATCATCACGGCGATGCTCCTTTGTGTCTCTCAGTCCCGTGTGTCGGCTGGGTGGGTCCTGGGCCAGGTGCGCTCGGCTTCCTGACGGGCGGCCTTCAGCCGTAGGGGCCACGGGGCTGCAATATATAGGCTGGCTCTCGGAGCGCGTCTGGAAGCTGGTGCTGTTCCCAGTCCCTGTGCCACGGTGTGCACACCTCATCTGCGTCCAGGGTCTGGTGGCCGGGACACGTTCTGCCCATTCGTCGCCACATCTCCTTACTGAGGCAGGTGCAGAAGCCTTGCCTCCCACGCTCCAGGCGAGAAAGCACCAGCCTCAAAATGTGTACAGCCGCTTGGAAGAACATTCCAGAGACAGTAGGGGTGCACTCTGCCCACACTGCACAGCGATGCACAGACGTACGCAGCCCTGAGGCTGAGATGGCTCTGGAGAGCCCGACACAGGGCCTGGAATCTTCAGAGGAGCTGAGCAGTTTAGTTCCGTGGCCTCGTCCTCTTGCTTTATGTCCAGATGTGCTGGGTGATAAACACCCATGTCTAAAAGTTCCAAAAGGGCCGTTTCAGTAGAAAACAGAACCTCCAGGTTACAGGGAGGCTGTATGACATAGCTTAGCTGGTAGTTTGCTTTGTTTCTTAGTGACACGTGAGATAACCAAGTGTCTTATGACTCATGGTATTTGAGTCCATGAAATGGGAGAAACACAATGGCCCGGCGCACGGGTATCTGGGTGACTGTGGATGTGGGGACGCAGGAGAAGCCACCGGGCTCCAGGTGTCCATTAACCTGAGCCGTGACTGCTGAGTCCTAGGAAAATAACTGAGTGAACCTGTCCTGATTTTGTTAGATCAGATTCTGTTTTACAGCAACTCACTGACCATGATTTTGTATCTATTACTTTCCAAGAAGTGAGGCTAATTTAATAAATGTTTAAAACTGCATTCCTGGATTAAAATGAATATTTTAATGTGCAAGCCTCCATAAAATGTCAGTGAATAATTAATAAGCTTTGTATTTATATCACAGCCACAACCAGAATGTTAATATTACCTACTTCTCTTTTGGGCATAGAGTGCAAACGTTGGTAGTGAACAGAAACGAAGAGGAGATAAAACATGGACAAGTTAAAGGCTCCTGTGTGTGTGTGTGTGTGTGTGTGTGTGTATGTGTGTGTGTGTGCCCATGTGCACACATGTGTGAAACAGATGCATACCATGGAGCACCCACACTTGAATGACCAGGTCTAAATTGTAAAGCACAATGTGGAGTAAGTGAGTTAGCTGACATTTGCAGGCTGATAATGTTAGGACTGGTGCAGTATCACATAACATCCAAGGCTGCATTTGTGTCTCCTTTAGCGGCCTGAAGAGGCAACAGCCAAGTTCAAATGTTAGCAAATGTTCCACTTTAATAATGCTTGGAATAGGGGCTGGCTCTCTGATGGCAGAGCCTGACCCATTTGGAAGCAGGATGTTCACTCGGGAAGCTGGTGGGAGGCCATCAGCGAGAGCACTGGCTTCCCTCCTGGGAGTGGCCTGACTCTGAACTCAGCTGGGTGGTTCCTGTTCCTCCGCCAGACACACTGTCCACTTCATCCACATCACCGTGGGAGGCCGCTTTCCTGTGTCTGAGCACGAGCCTTACCGCAGCGTCAAAGCTTAGCAAGAGTGGATGAAATAGGCTCAGAGGAAAAGGACAGTTCCTGCAGCCCTGCAGAGACGTGAACACCGCGTGCCTCGGGGGTGTTTCCCGAGGATGTTTTTAATGGCGGAGGAGATTAATGAAATGGGAAAGCAGCACCCAACCCTTTTGTAAGGCACTCGCGTTGATTTGGGACTCGGGACTCAGGGCAGGGAGGAGCGGGGACGGGGTGACCCCTAGACGTTTCCTTGCATGAGGAGCCACCGATTCTGTTTTCCGCCCAATCGCTTGTTTGCGAGAACTGCTGAGAATCTGTGCTACCCTGACCGTGAGAGACACACAGAGTGTCTGCCGCGCGGCAAGTGCGTGTGTACAGCTGAGGGCAGCCCCTTCCCACCCTTGGGGAGCGCAGACCAGCAGGGAGCTGGTGGGCAGGGCTGTGGGTGTGTGGCTGTGGGGCTGCGTGGGCCGCGGGTGTGCGGACGAGGGCTCCTCTGTGTGGGACACGGCGACGTTGGGGCAGGGCCAGCACTGGAGGAGGAGGTGGCTCTGGAGAAGCATTTGGGGTGCCCCTGGCAGGTCGGGACCGCAGGGTGCGTAGAGGCTGACTTACAGGCTTGGGCAGGCAGGCTGGGCTGGTGCCACAGTACTCGTCCCTCCCAGACCCTGCGCCTCCCAGACCCTGTGCCTCTGAGACTCCCTGCCTCCCAGACCCCGCGTCTCCCAGACCCTACACCCCAGACCCTGCATCGCAGACCCCGCGCCTCCCAGACCCTACACCCCAGACCCCGAACCTCCCAGACCCCGCACCTCCCAGACCCCGCACCTCCCAGACCCTACACCCCAGACCCCACACCCCATGCAACCCTTCTCTTGTCTTTATTCATTTATTTTTTTAAGATTCCATTTATTCACTTGAGACAGAGTACAAGTAGGGGGAGCAGCAGAGGGAGAGGGAGAAAGAGGCCCCCCACTGGGCAGGGAGCCCCATGCGGGACTCAGTCCCAGGACCCTGGGATCACGACCTGAGCACAAAGCTGGGGACGGAGCCACTCAGACATCCCAACCCGTCCTCTGTCTTTGTCCTTTTCTTCTTTTCCTACTTTTACCCGCATCTTCTTACTCAGTTCGAAACATCAGCCAAGATTCACTGAACAACTGTTGGGATTATTCATCGGCACTTATCTGTGTCGTGAGGTCACTGCCTGCTTGGAACCAGGAAGGCAGACGACAGGGCCTGTGTTCTGGTGACGATGCAGGTTTCCCTGAACGGGGCTCGGGACCCTGGGCGCGGCTGGCGCTGGGATTTGAAGCCAGGGAGGAAGGGCGTTGCAGGTGGAGATGAACTGGGAGGCGGGTGAAGCCCGAGCAGGGAGGAGGCTGGCACCCGGGGCCGGGAGGTAGGCGGGCGCGGACTCGAGGGTCCCAGCGCTCAGCGGAGGCACCTGGATGCCATCCTGCAGTTGTGACGGCTCCGGCGAGCGTCTGGCTGAAAGGCTGGGGTGGGTGTGGGATTCATACGGGCACCGCTGACTTACCACTGACTTACTCACTGGGCAAGTATTTACCGTGTGCTTTCTGTGGGCCTCCGGGCTCCGGGCAGTCATCGTCAGACAGGCACCCCTGCCCCACGGAGCGTGCGCCTCGGGCCACCCTCCAGGTCGGCGTGGACCAGCGCACGTCCGTCACGTCCCCGCGCCTGGGGTGGGGGACCGGTGGCGGGGCCGCGCGGTCGTGGCTTTCGCTGTGCGCTTTGCTCTGCCCCAGGGTCGCTCTGTGTCCTCGAGGGGAGGGCGGGACCCCTCCTGGGTCACTGTCCTTCGAGTGTTACTTCAGAGCTAGCAGTGAACACAGGATGTCTTGTCGAGGCTGAGGATCGGGGAAAGGCTTGTGAGAAATGGATGTCAGTGATGCTTGGAGTCAAGCGGGTTCTCTGAATCCATCCCCCGGCCGCCCCCCAAACACAAGCAGCGCGTACTGTGGTCTGTTTCTAGGACCCGTTCTGCCAAGGTCTTGTTTCCTGTACTTATGGGCGTGATTTCAGCTTCTAGGAAAACCCCTTAGAGTAGGTAGAAAGATTTCGCTTGGTTCTCGCATTAGGTCGCGGGACTGTTTTATGCACTAATTTCTGCAGAGACAGACGGCCGGCTGTTTGCATCATGAATGTCCCGAAGGCGCAGGTGCCGCAGAGCGCTCAGGACAAATCCTGGTGTGCGTGGTTGTGCCAGAAGCACAGGACAAGACCGAAGACAGGAAAGCTGGAAAGGTGCTGTGTGGGACTGAGGGGCACGGGGCTCAGGGTTAGCTCATCGGCCACTGTGGTCTCCTCGGGCTTGGCCGTTACCGTCTGTAGATTTAGTTTAGCTTTTAACTAGTTAATTAGCTTTTAAGGATATTTAATGTTATTTTTTCAGTGTTCCAAGACTTGTTGTGGATTTCTTTTAGACCACCTGAGTTTCCCTGTATCTCAATCCAAAACAAACCTGCCGCAGACTTAATACCCTTTTATCCCTTTTATCAGAGATGCTCCGTCTTGCTCAGAGGTTCCAGCGGGAATGGTTTTGTAGGTGTTGAAAATGGCGATTTTTATGAGGCTTCTGGGTGTGTCTAAAAGCACATGAACCTCCTCAGACTCACCTGCCCCCTTCCAAAGCCTGCCCTCATTTTGTCGGGACTTCCGGGGGTGGGGGCAGCTCCCGGGGGACCACTGGCCTTTCCTTCCCGGGGAGGCGCTGTCCTCGCCCTGGGGGAGAGGTGTTTGGTGACGTTGCCGGAGAGAAGTGTGAGGGTCGGAGGCATCCGGGCGCCAGGAGGAGGTGTCTCCGGCGCCTGAACGAGGCTCGCCCGGCCGTTCTCAGACTAAGGGATGAGACTCCAGGGGCGCTGCTGTTCCTCACACTTATTCTTAATTCGTGCTTTAGGAGGACACCAAAGGAAAAGAACCTCCTAAGTGTGACAACAGTCCCCATAAGGAGCAGGATTCTGTTTTTTATGCCAAAGAGGGAAAGAAGAAGATGCTGGTGGATCACTTAATGCAAGGCGACACAGGTAACGTGAGTCCGTCTGGCTGCGGGCGGGAACAACGCTACCACTCTGAGAAAGGGGTTTTTCCGGGCCAGTTCCTACTGCAGCAGTTATACGGCTTGTAGCTGATCTGGACACTGGACGTGTGACTCTGGTTTATGAATGAGACACTCAGCTCCAGCGGTAGTGAGAGGAGAGAAGCTAAATCCCAGTGCGGCCGGCAGTGGGCGTCCCCAGCCAGGAAGCCCTCCCGGATCACTGCCGCATCCTGTCGTCCCCGTGAGCGTCTGGGCGGGCGCGCTTTCCCCTCAGGGCCGAGGATGCAGCGAACCCCCCGCAAACAAGTCAGCCTTTTGGGGGAAAATGAGACTCAAATCCGCCTGAATTGTTTGGGTTTACTCTCTAAGTGTGAGGGATTTGAAAGAGTAAATTTTGGAGCTGATCTTAAAATGGAATAATTACAACAAATACTCGTTCTTGTCCTGCTTCCGTTCTGGGGAGTCCTGGCGGGGTGCTGGCCGCCCTGCGTCCCATCGGCGTGCGTCCCAGGTGCATCGCGGGGGGCTGGCGACGCCGAGGCTGGGACCCGGGGAAGGAGGGCGGCCGGTGCGGCTTCCTCCTCCGTGTGCTCCGATCTTCTCTTAGCTGCCCGGGAACCCTCTGCTGGTTTCCAGGTGACACCCTGACCGTGTCTCTGTGCTGCCGTCCCGCTCCCCGTCCCCGTTGGGCCTTCCCATCCCCAACGCCAATGACACTGTCCGGCTGAGTGCCCGGCACTCCCGGGGCGCCTGCCTGGGGGGCGCGGCTGACACAGTGTGCGGATACAGCCCGACCGTGGCCGGGACGGGCCGAACACCAGAGCCCACTGAACCCACAGTCCCGTAATAGAGACTTAAATCAGTGCGTGTGAAATTTCCTTCTGGGCAGAGCCTGTCCTGCGTGGCCGGCCGCCCACACACAACGCCCGAAGCTCAGAGGTGCCGAGCCGTGACCTCGGTTTGGGCCAGAATGTGCAGGGACGTCGGCTTGAACACCTGTTTGTGCTGTTTTCCCCCAGAAGGTGACGTGTACAAAGCCCAGAATCCTCACACGGAAACCCAAGGAGCCCCGGAAGTCAAAGAGGACGAGGACGTGCAGGTGGAGGTGCCCTCGGACCAGGTGGGTAGCTGGGCTGGCAGGACTGAGCCCACGGCCGTCCGACTGAGCTGCATCGGCCGCCCGCCTGCTGTCTCCCCGTCCTCCCCTCCCCCGTGCTCACCCGGCCGCTGGCATGTTCTCTGCCCCCTCCAGTGACCGCTCACCCTTCAGGTCCCATATCACATGCTCGCCTGCCTGCCTCTCTCCCTGGTGGCTTCTTGTGCTTTGGGGACCATTCTGAGCACTTGTCATGGTCTGACCGCAGAGTTAGCTTTGTTGTGCTTTGATTGCTGTCCCTCCCCCCACAAGGAAGGGGTCGGCCTGCCGTGCTCACCGCAGTCACCCTTGTCCCTGGCACGGTTCCTGGCAGGGAGGTGGCGGGATGACAGGTGACGGAATGAGCAGTGCCTGGGGTGATGTGGTGGGGAGTCAAGGGTCGCCCACTGCCTGGTGGGTGTGGTGACCCCCGGCCCCTTGTCCAGGTGGTGGGTGTGGTGACCCTGGCTCCTTGTCCATGCGGTGGGCGTGGTGACCCCCAGCCCCTTGTCCAGGTGGTGGGCGTGGTGACCCCCTGGCTCCTTGTCCGAGCAGTGGGCGTGGTGACCCCCAGCCCCTTGTCCAGGTGGTGGGCGTGCTGCCCCGGCCTGGTTCATGTGGGGCTAAGGGAAGCGATGTGTGTGAGAACCTGGTCTAAGGCCTGGCGCACAGTGGACCCCTCTCTGCTTCCTTCCTTCGGGCTCACAGAGGCGTGGGGTCTGAGGAAGGCCCAGGGGAAGTAGAGGGAAGTGGATGAGGTGCCAGGTGGTCAGCCTCAGCCTGGACGGGAGCAGAAGCACAGGGTCCTCATGCCCTCGCCTGCCCAGAGAGCAGGTCACGTCCGCATGGGTCTCTGGGCTCAGCTCCTGCTTCGCAAAGGCAGGCGGGCAGATGAGCTCCGGACTGCACGGCTTTGTCCCCCAGCCTCTCCCTGACCTCGCTAGAAGCACCTCCCTCCCTCCCTAAGGAGGGGGGCTGCATGAGAGGAGGGGCAGGGGAGGGCAGAGAGAGTCGCAGGCTCCTGCTCCCCTGTGCCCAGGTGGGGCTCCATCCCAGGACCCCGGATCATGACCCGAGCCGAGGCAGGCACTTCACTGGCTGAGCCACGCAGGCGGCCTTAGAAGCACATTTCGAATTGCTTTTGAGGAAAGAACAAAAGTTCCGTGAAAGGTCGATGTCTGCGTCCGGGTACCAGGTTCATCCCTCTGACACAGACGCGGCCCCTGACTTGGTGGTTCCCTGCGCCAAACCCCGGCGACCGAGAGCTTCCGGCTCCTTTTTGGAAAATCAGTCACTCTTACTTTTCTCACTTTGAGTAACTTCTGCTGTTTTCCTTTCCCGTGATAGATGAGCAGCGACAGACCATGTCAAGGCACTAGCCACTTCCTTTAGCCTGTTGAGCCCTTTCCCAGTGTGTCCTGTTGTATTTTCTAAATCGCTAGCGATATCATTTACTCTTTTCCTCGAGATGGCGAGAAACGGCAAGAGTTAGCTTTCTCTTAAAACCCAAACTAACACTATTTTTATGGCACATTTAAGAGTTTCTGTAACAAATAAGACCTCCTGAGTAGTTACTTTTATACCAAAAATTAGCACCCCACCCCTTCCAATGTTGATTATTGTCCTTGATCCGTTATTGTTCTGGGTCGTGGACTGTGTGGCTGATGCAAGTTTTCAGCACGAGTAGAATCCTAGTGTCACAAATACTATTTTCATAATTGTGATCAGTAAACACACTCATGA
>JAQQSY010004551.1:0-12244 GCA_028646535.1 Procyon lotor
TATTGCCCTTGGAAAGAAATATATTATTAAAGTTTTATCATATATTTTGCTGTCATGTATTTTGGCTAATGTACTTTCCTCAGTCTATGCACTGATCAGTTTGTAGTTTTTATTCATTCATTCATTCATTCATTCATTCATTCATTTAAGATTTTGTTTATTTATTTGACAGAGAGAGAGACAGCGAGAGAGGAAATACAATCAGGGGGAGTGGGACAGAGAGAAGCAGCTCCCTGCCGAGCAGAGAGCCCAATAGGACCCTGGAGCCGAAAGTAGCCACTTAACAACTGAGCCACCCATGTGCTCCTGTAGTTATTATTTAAAACCATTCTATTGGCATTGCTGATATGAAAATGCTTGATTTAAACCTTTAAGAAGATTTTGGTAATTTTGAATGCTGCCTTACCATTAAGTCTTATTCAATTGTTAGCTGTTATTGTTTTTAGAGCACTTAACATTCTTTGATAAGAACATAACGGTTATTTAAGTCTCTAAATTTTTTAAATTACTCTTAATATATTTAATTTACAAAAATCTATGAATACTCTGAGCGGCCAAAACCTGTATTCTTCATACATTTACATTTAATTCACTAAAGAGCTTATAAGTGCCATTCAACACCACCTGATAATTTTGATATTTTATTCAAGAAGTCAGGGGGTTGGGCGATCCTGGTGGTGGGTACTGAGGAGGGCATGTATTGCACGGAGCACTGGGTGTGGTGCATCAACAGTTAATCTTGTAACACTGAGACAATAAAATAAAAATATTTGGGGAAAAAAAAAGTCAGGGCTTTTTCATGTTTTAAACTCCACCACATTTAAAAGTTTTTAAAGGTATTTAAATATACTTAAAATGTTATTTCTGATCAATTTGACTCACTGAAAACACCTCAAGCAGCAACATAATGCATTAATTCAATAAATATAAACTTGAGACTGGGTTACAAACAAAACACTTGTTTTAAGGTGCTCTGGGGCCAGGGAAAAGAATAAATCATTATTCTGCTTGATTAATTCCATCTGCTTATTTCATCAGTTCACTAGAGAATTAGTTTATGAAATGGCTGTAGACTGTGATTAACACATGCCACCCTTCTATTTTACATAATAAAATCATTCCACAGCACTTAAGACTTTTTTTTTTCTTTTTTAACAGTGAAATGGCCTTTGGTAGCATGGATGAAAGCCTTAACCAGACCTCCTGGTTTGAATTTGAGCTCTTCCACATCTCACTGTGAGACCCTGAACATGTTTCCACCATGGTTCATTATTATCTGTAAGCTGGTGATTAAAATAATGTCTACCTCATAGTATTGTTTAAAGGATTAAGTGACTCTGATACATTCATCACCTAGATGCGTGTTTGGCACAAAGTAGATGCTATTAAAGTGTCCCTATTATTTTTGTATTAACGTCTGCAAAAGGTTTTCACTAATACAGTGGTTTCTAAAGGATTTCTGTGTAGTTTCCAATTGGAAATTAGGCCCACTTTGATTGCTTATTCTTAGTATCTTTACTTTTTTTTAACTCTTTAAGATTTAAAGATTTTCTTTCTAGATTGTTTCTGAATGACAACATTCATCTGATCATAATTAAACAAAACTGAACTTGACCCTCATTATGTGTTGAATACTACAGGAATTTCACAGTATGAGTTCAAGTTATTATTTCATAGCTAATGCTTAATTATTTATTTAATTAATATAATAATTAATCTATTGATAATTTATCTAATTAATCTATCAATTCTCTAATAATTAAGCTAATGCTTAATTATTTCTTTTCTGTGAAGAAAGAGAAACAAAAAATAAAAGCATACCCAATAGCAAAATAGGCCTTTGCCCATAAGCTTCTGAGTTTAAAATCTCTTATATCTCCTTTCTCATTTACAATTTCTATTTCATCAATGAGATTAGTGTAAGAAGCTACTAGTTCAAGAGCAATTTCAAAGTCTTTTGAAGTGCCCTTATTAATACACTATTATATTCAAATAGGATAATACATATAGTAGTATGTAGTCCATACAGCATGTCATTTACCTATGAGTTCTTCATTAATCAACAACTATTCATTGAATGCCCAACATTTAAACCTTATAAAAATACTTGAGTATCTTTATGTGGAATGCTTCAAGTATTATGCCTACAAAATTCTATGCTACGAATTACTAATTACTTGAAGTTTTCATATATTAGAATTCTATAAGGGACAATACCTACTACAAAAATTATTACATGAATTTTCTTTTTTCCTTAGAAAAATATTTACCACAAACAAGAGATATTTAAACACTAAAATATCATAAAACTTTATAGAGTTAGTAAAAAAGCTCTGTGCAAAACTATACTTACAAAGCAGGAAGAGTATAGGTCCCCCAAGAAGTAAGAGAAGGTATATTCAAAGATATACGAGGGCATGGCACCTAGGATAGCACTTTTTCACAACAGTGAAGGCGTAGTGTTTCAAAAAGGGAAAGCAAAATAGAAGTAAAAGAAGAGGATTATAAAAGAGTTCAGTTAACCAAATGAAAAACAAAGAGGCCACTACTGAACTTCAAAAGAAAAATTTTATTATATTACTAGAGAATAATCCAAATTGGAAAAAGAAAACTTTTTTGTTTTCAAAATGAAAGTGAAGAAATAGTAAAGTGAAGAATGCAGTGAAGAAATGCAGTAAACATAACCAAAATGCAATGAAGAAATAAAGTAAACATAACCTAATCTAGCAGGAATTCCCCAATGAAGCTCATTCTCCTTTCCATTTCCAGTCTTCATATCCTACCCTCTTACTTGTTGTTCACACCTTTCCTAACTCAACTTACATTGCTTCTACTGGTTTGCCTCAGATTCCCAAGGAAATAAGAATTCTGGAAGCCAAAATCAGAGTTGTTCATGAAACGTCAATAGACATGTGTGTATAGTTATTTAAACCAATTCCATGAGGTAAGCTTTTTCTAAGAAGGCTTGTCCTCAAGATACTACATGTTAAGTATATTCATTGCCCATGGATATTGCTCACTGGAACTTGACAACAGTCATTTATTTTGGTTTTTGATGTTCTGCTTTTCATTTTTAAGAAAGATTATCCAAACAATAGACTGGCATCTAGAGTCCTTTTGTGACAAAATTATGTAGTTTTCTGAAAACAAGCAAAAGGCAGAATTTTATCCATGAGTACTTAATGGCCCACTACAGGGAAAATAACCTTGTCATTTGAGTCTGTTTTTATAAAAAATTTACAAACTATACCTGCCAAATATCCATTCCTCAATATCCAGTATCTCATTACCTGAATTCTTATTTTATCATTTCAGGCATTTAATCACAAAGGTCACATATTTCCCCACTTTCCTGAATATCTGTCACCTGTTCCAATGCCAGATATAACTACTTTATCTCTTCCTCACTCATACCCTTAAGGTGCTGATGATTTTGCAGAAATTCACAGAGCTTTACAGTCTAATCATGAAAATATATATTTTCCAAGCTCCACAGGTCATAGAAACTCATCAAGATACATTTTTAAATTTAAAATTGATTTCCTGGGAGCCTGGGTGGCTCATTTGGTTAAGCGACTACCTTAGGCTCAGGTCATGATCCCAGAGTTCCCGGATCATATGGCATTGGGCTCTCAGCTCCATATGGAGTCTGCTTCTCTCTCTGACCTTCTCCCCTCTCATGTTCTCTCTCATTCTCTCTCACTCAAATAAATGAATAAAATCTTAAAAAAATCAAAAATAAATAAAATCGATTTCCTATCCTTTACATCACCAAAAATAGCCATACCAAGACAAACTATTCTCAATACCCATTTCCACTACCCTCACAACTGTTACACCCAGTAGATTATATTTCCTGCTTTGCTGAAAAGATACAAACCATTACATGTAAATCTTTCTTTCCTCCATCTTAAATGTATTCCACATGTTCTTTCCTTCCATGGTTACTGTCTTGGAATATGTGTCCATCATAAGGCTTGTTTTCATTCTTTAATCTTTAGCCTCATACAGGATTTGCATCAGTTTGTTATTCTTTCCTTTGGATCCTTCTTCCATTTACTTGTCTCCATGAACTTGAGGCATGCATGCATTTTTTTTTAATTCTAAGAATATTACACTGATTTTATTTTCTTTCCAAGCCCTCTTCTAAATGTGTATATATATATATATATACATATATACATATATATACATATATATATACACACACACACATATATATATACACACATATGTATATACATATATGTATACACATATACACACATATGTATACACACATATGTATATACATATATATACATATATATGTATATATATACATATAAAATATTATATTATATAATATAATGTATTATATATAATATCCATCTATGTATCTGAAAACAGAGATTTGCTATGAGGATTAAATAAAATAAAACTAAACTCATTAAGAAATAAGAAAGGGTGAGAGGTACACACAAATATTTTTAAAGTAATTTTTCCAGAGAGGAAAAGATAGTATATCTGTATTTTTATTAATCATGTTTTCAATTTATCATCCTTCCCCATTGTGCACTAACCCTGTATCACCTTGTCATTGTTTTTTTTTTTTGTAAAAAAATCTCACTCAAAGCTAACCAATGATCTTTGTGACACAAATTTATGATCTAATTGTTTTCAGTCTCCCTTAGAACCTCTGTAGCATTGCTGACCATAGATTCCTTAAAAAATATCTCCTTATTGTCTGCAAATAGTGATGGTTTAAATTTTTTCTTTACCCAATTTTCTTTAAATTTTTTCTTTACCCTATACATACATATGTATGCCTGTTATTTACTTTTCTTCTCCAATTGCTGTTGCCATGACTTCCAGTACCATGTTGAATAAAAGTGGTAAGAGTAGACATTTTATTTATTTATTTTTTTTAAGAGTAGACATTTTAGAAGAAAAGTTCTCAGTTTTCCCCCACTGAGAATGATGTTAGCTGTGGATTTTTCATATATGGCTTTTATTATGTTGAGGCCTGTTCACTCTAACCTGTTTTTGCTGAGAGTTTTTGATCATGAATTGTTGTTGAATCTTGGCAAATGCTTTTTCTGCATCTACTGAGATGATCATATGATTTCTATCCTTTGTTTTGTTGATGTGGTATAATATATTGACTAATTTGTGAATACTGAACTGTCTTTGCATCCTGAGAACAGATCCCACCTGATGGTGTACAATCTTTTTAATGTATTGTTGTATGCAGTTTGCTAATATTTTGTGGGGGATTTTTGCATATGTGATCATCAGGATATTGGTCTATAGTTTTCTTTTTTTGTAATCCCTTTCTCTGGTTTTGGTATCAGAGTAATGCTGGCCTCATAAAACATATTTGGAAGCTTGCCCTCCTCTTCTATGTTCTGGAATAATTTGAGGAGAATAGTTTGAGAAGAATAGGTCTTTAAATATTTGGCACAATTCATTTGTGAATCCCTTGAAAAGATGTATGCACATCTATGTTTATTGCAGAATTATTTACAAGAGCAAAGGCATGGAGGCAACCTAGGTGTCTATCAATGGATGGATAAGGTAAATGTAACACACACACACACACACACACACACTGGAATGTTACATAGATATACATGGGGATGAGATTGTGCCATTTGAGACAACATGGATGAAACATGTTGAGACAATATGGAAGGAATTACGCTAAGTGAAATAAGTCAGCCTGAGAATGACAAATGCCACATGATTCTACTCATAAATGAAATCTAAAAAATATAAGTAACAAACAAAAAGTAGAATCAGAACCATAAATATAGAGAACTGATGGTTCCAAGAGGGCTTGGGCAAAATGGTGGAAAGGGAGAGAAGAAACAAGCCTCTAGTCATGGAGTAAGTCACGAGAATAAAAGAATATTGTCAATGATATTGCAATAGCAAAGTAATGGGACAGATGGTAACAACACTTGTGGTGAACATCGCATAATGTATAAACATTTCTTTTTTTTTCCCAAGTAATTTTATTTTTTCTGTGTTCCAAGATTCATTGTTCATGTACCATACCCAGTGCTCCATGCAAATGTATAAAATTTCAATTACTAAGTTGTACACCTGAAACTAATGTAACATTGTATATCAATTATACTTAAGTAATAATGATAATTTTAAAAATCTATCCTTCTTTAGCATAGGCAAAGTCACTCTTATGTTTCTTCTATTTCTTTATACCAAGTGTTTCTCCTTTTGACTCATAAAGCCTTTCTATCCAAGTTCAGTGGTTAGTTCTATTTCTTTACTGTCCTCCTCTTAAAAATTTTATGCCCTCAATTTTCACCTTATACAAAACACCTATCACTAGTTTTCTTTTCTTGGTCTCCCTTTAAAAGTTCATACTTGCATGTTAGCAGATCTTTTGGACAACTTCACACAGATGACCCAGGCACACTTCACATTCAGCAACAATTTAACCCTGTAATCACTTAAGCTTTGAACTCATTGTAGTTTTTCATTCCTATTGTGCTTTGTTGGTACACATTATCTCCTTCCCCACCTATGCCCCTGCTTCTTTTTACTCCCCTGCCATTTAGCAATTTGGATAGATATTTCATGGGAATCATTCATCTTTAGCTGAGTGCCAAGAAAGTTTCTGTCATGAATTTGCTCAACTTCGATGTGGTGTAAATTCTTCTTCTGCATTCATTTATAAGAAAAAAACCTATTAATCCACAAAAATATGATTACTTGAAGTAGATTATAAGAAATATATGAATGGAACACCTGGGTGGCTCAGTTGGTTAAGTGACAGATTCTTGATTTCAGTTCAGAGTCCTGGCATCAAGTCCTATGTTCAGCTTCGTGCTCAGTGGAAAATCTGCTTCAAGATTCTCTCCTTGTGCCCATTCCCCCTGTTAACTTTCTTGCTCCCTCTAAAATAAATAAATATTTTTTTAAAAAATAAATATATGACCAATTGTCTTTCCTTTTTTGCTTGGACTTCTAAGAAATCACAGAAAAAGATTTAATACATAATTATAAAAAACATATTAGAATTTTGTTTCTAATCTTCTGATCCTGTTTTATTTGAGTGCTCTTATTATGTAGCTTTGTTTATTATAAGCCAAATAAAAACTGTTTATGCCTCAGGCTTACTAGAACCATGTGGAAGGAAATCTTGTGGTCTTTGTCTATTACATAAAGATGAAATGCACAGATAGATTGGATTCATTAAATAAACTACTTGAGACTGTGTCTCCATTCATAAAACTTGATAAGGCTAAGCAATTTCAGCAGCAGGAGAAATGGGAACCTATAAAAATATAACAGAAAAATAGAACAAATTAAATGGGTGTAGTTTTAAAGAGCTGTTTTAAAACACCATTTCATAGCTACCATTGTTTAAAAACCTGATAATCATTTTTAAAGCTCCATTTACCAAGTGAATCAAACCCTCTGCATAATGTGTGCTGCACCCACCATACAATCACTGAGCATGATAGCTTTGGTTAGCACTATTAGATGTGGAAACATCTCAATTCATTTGTATTTTTTTAAAGATCAAGGGAGAAATCTAATTCCAAGGACACATTAAATCCAGACATTCAGACTATATACTAAGTATCAGGTTTTTTTCCCCTATTTGTTTGCTTGTTTTTATTAACAACTATGTATTATGGTGTAGTTATCAAGTAGACAACACTTTTCTCTGGAAAAAGGACATAAATTCAGGCAGAACAGTAAAATAAGCTCAGACACACCAGATTTTTCTGAGATTTAGAGATGCTCCTCTTTCGGTTTGCCATCTTTTCTTACTACCCTTCTTTTGCAAGTAATGTAATGAAAACAAATTTATGGTCTTTCTATTTTATTCTTCCTTAATTTTCTTCAAATATCCTGCAGATGATACAGAATATAACTCATTTCTGTCTCTAGGACTCTCCTTGTTAGGAGGTTCATTGCATATATATAGGCTGATCCCAACTTATGAACTGGTAGTAGTCCAAAAACTCATTTTTTAAATCAGTAGCTAGAAATAGGAAACACATTTTCTCTTCAGAATGCCTTTATAAGCAGTAGATCAGTCTCAGACTAAATTTTAAAACCCAAAGAAGCTTCAATTTCTTGAAGACCTACTAAATGTTAAATTATAGTATTACATATATTATATCTAATTGTTATCCTAATTACGTTTTTGTTTTTAATTGAGCTAATTCATACTCACATTAAGTACATAAAGTGCAAACATCTTAAATTTACAGTTGGGTACATGTGTATATGTGTATACATTTATGAAATGGCCACCTGGTTTAAGACATTGAATTATCTCCCTCACTTCAGAAAGTTCCCTTTTACTGCTTTTCAGTTCCTACCATTCCATTCCATAGAGATACTGTTATTTGGACTTTTATTACCATAGATTATCTTTGCTTGCTCATGGACTTCATATCAATGATATTATAAATTATAAAGTCTATCAAGTCTGGGTTCTTTCTGAAAGATCTTTAAATGTTCTCCCATGTATCACAGTAAAATAACATTCAATTTTAAGAATATGCCACATTTTATTGCTTCTCTTACTGATTTTATCTATAGCTAAAACAGCAATGAACACTTAATACTCTAGGAGAGCAATTGCAGAATCCTATTGCTGGCAATTTACTTTTAGTAGAAAATGCCCAAGGGTTTTCCAAAATATTTGCAATCTTCATTTCCACTGAAAATACAGGAGTGCTTAATTTTAACTCTATATTTTTGCCAAAAATTTCACATGGTCAGTAAATTGCCATGCAATTGTGTTACTATAATATTCCCTTGTAGTTTATATTTATATTTCTCTGTTGGAAAACTATGTTAAAAATGGTTTTATTTGAATAGTGGCTATTTGGGTAGCTCCTCCTTAAGATATATTTGTAAGATTACTTTATATAATCTGGAAAGGAGTCTTTATCTATCCTATGACTTTTGAGAAAAATAATACTAATTCTACTTTAATAATAGTGAAAATAATGTCCTGGGAGGTAAAACCATTCTCTAGCATCATACACATAGTAAGTGGCAGAAGAGGCATAAGGTTTTTTCTGCCTCACTCAGTAGCCTGGGTGCTTCAGAAAATCCCACACCATGGAGCACAGAATATAAGACATAACCAGAATATGGGACAAATCATCCAGAGAAGCAAGACCTCAGAAACATTTCTCTCTAAGATAAGAGGATGATGTCCTTATTTCTACAAATCTCCCTTCCCAAACAGCGGTGATAAGATATCATTAATAGCTCATTGAGGTAGGGACAAGGTGTCTAGGAAAAAAGAAAATCAGTGTAAGTAAAATATAATGCTTTTCAAAAATTGTATCCCAAAGAAGATTTGTTAGAGGCATATTTTTTCTGTGTACAGAAGAGTAGTGTAATGTAAAATGGATGATAAAACATTAAAATGACTTTAGTCTATTAAAGCCCCTACAGATTCCTCTTAAATTCATGCAATCCAGCATTTCTAAAATTATTTGTCAATATAATACTTTTCCAAGGAATATCTATGAAGAATTCGTAAAAAGTACTTTGCCATGGTAATAGCTTCCCTTTTTCCTTTTGATCATTCATTTTCCTTCTTTCCAGACACACAGTGGAAACCTATGGAATATAAATAAATTCATACTCACTAGCGTACACACAGAAACACACAGCATATATTGAAACAAATAAGCTTTAAAACAAAAATCCAAATTCTTGTAATCATTGAAACAAAATACCATCCAAATGAAAAAGGGAAATTAATAGTAAAAGCAATAAATGCTTCAAATACTAGCTCAGAAAAGGCATGATTTAAAACTCAGGCTATGAAGATAGTTACTGGAATGACAACTACATTATAATCTTAGAAACAACAAGGTAAAAAAGTGCCACCCCACCCTGATCCCCCAATGCAAAAGATTCTGCCACTAATTCAATCAATGTTCAAATGTCTGAATGGCAGAAGTTTGGAAATTTCATAGGCTTGGGTAGGTGGATCCTCATCCATCCCTGTGGTCAGTACACAAGGCAAGCTGGATCGGCCCCTTAGTTCTATAACAATAGGCTTACCCATTATCATTCAATTTCAAACACAGATAGTTCACTCTTTCAGTAATCAAATGAAGTGGAGTTTATTAGAAAGAATGATTACCAACTCCATATTAATAAAGTAGCACATTTCAGCTACGAAAAAGGCCACAAGGATAATATAAACTTTGCAATTTCTAAACATTTTTTCTAAGAGAATGTACGGAAATGTTTGTGTGGATTTCTGTTTAGTAATGTCCCTTGTAGCATTATTCATTATACACACACAATCACATGCATGTGCGCGTGCGCGCACACACACACACACACACACACACACACATTCATACATGCGTATAGACAATAGTACATAAAAGGGTTTAATATTAGCAGAACACTTCAAATGAATAAAAAATGAATAAAAATGTTTAAAGCCACAGAAATTATTAAAATATGTTGGATTAAGAAAATCAGTAAGATCTAGGAACCCTATATAAATTGTATGTATATTCTCAATGGTGACACCCAACTGAATAGTAATCATAACCTTTTGATATTGTTATCATATATGATACATTTCTCTTGCTTTTCTAAAATTTATTCACTCTTTACGATGTTGCAAGTTATATCTGTGACATAATGCTGACTCAAAAATAGATAAAGAACTCTAACATTATTATGGTTATAGATATAATTATGTGTGTATGTCATAACATGATTACATGTTTATATATTTTCTAGTGTAGAATAATAAAATAGTTTTCAGTGTTGGTTTTATATGTTTTTGTTGTTATAATTTAAAATACATTTACCTCAAAAGTCATTCAGAGAACTATATATTAGAATTTATGTTGGATAAAAATGTATTAGAAGATGTATTAGAAAATGCCAGAAGGTAAGCTGAAATGCATATAAAATAAAAAGCAATTTAATAGAGACAAGGAGAATACAAAAGGGGATGACAAATTTTGAAAACACAGAAGTAGATCTGAATTAATAACCAAGAATAAGTTGTTTATTGCAACCTATCTTGTTTACACCTCTTTGCAAAAGGATTTGAAGAAGAAATACAAAAATTAAAGAAAACTTTCCAGAACTTCAAAAAAACATTGAGATTGAATTCACAATGATTTCAATAAAATCACCAAGGAAATAGTCTTAAATTTCAAGGAAAAGGAAAAGTTTTTTTGTTTTGTTTTGTTTTATGTCTCTAAAAGAACAAAAGCAAAACTCTTTCAAAGAAGGCAAAGCATTATTGTTTCAGGTCTTTCTACTGTGACAGTCAACATCAGAAGGTAATATAGAGGGATAACTTCAGAGTCCTACAAAAAAAGAGGTGTGACTCAAGAACTGCTTTACCCAAGCAAGTTGTCATTCATATGTGAAGAGAGTTTCAGACATGTGAAATTTCATAAAATTTACTACAATTTTATTCTGCAGAGACTGAGAAAATAACAATAAATAAGTGAAAACACTCTGCGCACAGAAGTTGATTAGTATAAAAAAAAACTGGACAATTGGGGCGCCTGGGTGGCTCAGCTGTTAAGAGGCTGCCTTCGGCTTGGGTCGTGATCCCAGGGTCCTGGGATCAAGCCGCCCATTGGGCTCCCTGCTCGGCAGGAAGCCCGCTTCTCCTGCTACCATTCCCTCTGCTTGTGTTCCCTCTCTCACTGTGTTTCTCTCTTTTAAGTTAATAAAATCTTAAAACAAAAACAAAAACTGGACAATAGCTATTTATTAAAAAAAATAAACATTTACTACATGAAGTAGATGTGAAACTATCGATAAATAATTTTAGCATTAGAAACAAAAATGTTTCTGATCATTATAACTGCTGTGAGGAGAGGAAACCATGCAGAAAGATTACATGTATCCCCTACACCAAAAGGTGAAGAAAGAAGGAAAGAAAAACCATAATAGAGATGCATCATATTGCTTGTGAGCTAGTTATGATTCTAAATCTATATCTAATAAAATTGGAGAATAACCTTATTAGTTGACTGAATATTAAAGATAGAATAAAAAAAATCAATGGTATCATTTAACCCAGAAGTAAAAGGATAATTCGATGTAACAAACTTGATAGATCAGTAGGCTAAACAAGTCACACTGTCAATGAAAAGAGAAAATTTAACATATCTCCCAATAAAACATTTTCAAAAAATAGAAAAATTCCTCTTGGAAATAGCCACATAAACCAAAACCAGCACTGCACTAATGCCAACATGATGGT
>JAQQSY010004552.1:0-12242 GCA_028646535.1 Procyon lotor
TTTTTTAAGATTTTTTTTTTTTTTAATTTTATTTATTTGGCAGAGAGAGAGAGATCACAAGCAGGCAGAGAGGCAGGCAGAGAGTGGAGGAAGCAGGCTCTCCACTGAGCAGAGAGCCCGATGTGGGGCTCGATCCCAGGACCCAGGGATCATGACCTGAGCTGAAGGCAGAGGCTTTAACCCACTGAGCCACCCAGGCGCCCTGTGAACATTTACTTCTATGTTTTCTTCTTAGATATTCAGAATTTTAGCTCTTGTATCTAAGTCAATAATACATTTTTAATTGATATTTGTATATGGTATAAGGTAGCAGTTAAATTCATTCTTTTGCATATGGATAACTGGATAGTTTTCAAGATTCTCTCTTTGGTTCTGACTTTCAATAGCTTGATTATAATCTGGCATGTGTCTCTTTGAGACTATTTGATTTAGAATTCAGTTAGCTACTTGGATATAGAGAGTAAATGTTTTTCATCAAGTTTTGGAAATTTCAGCCATTATTTTTTCAAATATTTTTTCCACACCTTTTTCTCTCTCCTTTCCTTCTGAAACAACAATAATGTATATGTTGGTGTGGTGACCAGACAGCAAGCTGGTCTTAGGGCCAGGTCAGAGAGCAGCCCTACCCACCACAGTTCAACCCTAAAGCGCTGCCATAACCACAGCTTGCAGAAGCACATAAACCACACAGCAGAAAGTAGGCACAGAAAAATAGATTTGCCCTTAGGCTAATTGATATGCCACAATGCAGTTTAACAGCGCTAAATGAGAAAACTTATTTACCCGTAGATTGTTCTGTTGATTGTTCTATTGAATTACCTATTCAATGATCAAGATGACTTCCACATGACTATATTGTGCTTGAATCATATAAAACTGTTGTAAACCAATAAATGTCATCTCAGATTGGCTGTGACCCTCCAGATCCATTCTTTGTGTTTCTTTCTCATTCCCACCCCTGAACTCAGGTTTCTCCGTTCAGTAAAGGCTGTCCTTGACATGTTGGTATACCAGATGGTATTCCAGAGGTCTCCAAAACCCTGTTCATTTTTTTCCCTTCATTTTTTTTTTTTTTCATTTTGATCTTCAGCCTGGATAATCTCAACTGACTTATCCAGAAGTTAGATGATTCTACTACCTGCTCAAACTGACTTTGATCTCTTCTAGAGAGGATTTCACTTCTGTGTTTATATTTTCAACTTCAGAATTTCTACTTGTTCTTTTAAAATGCCTATCCCTTTTTTGATATCTGTTTAGTGATGCATTTTCCTCATACCTTCCTTTAATTTTTTAGATATGATTCTCTATTTTTTAATTTTTTTTAAGATTTTATTTATTTATTTGACAGAGAGAGAGATCACAAGTAGGCGGAGAAGCAGGCAGAGAGGGGGAAGCAGGCTCCCCGCTGAGCAGAGAGCCTGGATTCCAGGACCCTGAGACCATGACCTGAGCTGAAGGCAGAGGCTTTAACCCACTGAGCCACCCAGGTGCCCCTCTTTCTATTTTTTTAAAACATTTACAATAGGTGATTAAAAAAACTTTTCTAGGAAGTCCAACATCTGGGCTAACTCAGGGAGAGTTTGCATAGACTGTTTTTCTGGTTTTTTTCCTGTGTTTTGGCCAAACTTTCCTGTTTCTTTGTGCAGCTTTGTAAATTTTCTTGAAAACAGGATATTTTAATTAATATGATGTGGCTACTCTGGATGGAAATTAGGTTTCTCTTCCTGCCCAGGGTTTGTTGTTATTGCTGTTTGTTGTTGCTTGTTGCTGTTGTTGTTGCTCCTGCTGTTGTTGCTTTTTGTTTGTTTAGTGGCTTTTCTGGGCTAATTCTGTAAAGTCTGTAGTCTTTGTCATGTGTGGTCACTGAAGTCTCTGCTTGGTTTACTTAATAGTCTGCTAATGATTGACAGAGATTTCTTCTAAATGTCTTAAACCAGTAAATTTCTCAGTCTTTGTTCTTAGGGCAAGTCTTTAACTTTTCAGTATTTTACAACTCTACTTATTCTTTACTTCCTGCTTGTACAGGGTCTCAATGTGAGCCAGAGATGAGAGATTTGGGCCAAATCAGATATTCCTTAAGTATGCACACAGCTCTGTGTATGAGAATAACCTATGAGATCCTTCAGAAATATGTGAAAACTCTTTAAAACCCCCTATGTACATCTAATGCCCCAGTTTTTTTCTTTTGAGATTTTTTTGCCAGTCCTTTGTTAAAACTGACTAGTATCAGAGCTTGGGTGACTGCAATGTTAAATAATATCACCAGTTGTTTTTTACACACCCTCCTGAGGATAGAGCTTTTCTCAAATGAGTGCTGCATTAGGTCAAATAAAGGCAAGTCCTATGAATGGTGTTTTCCCATGTCTGACTGTCAGACAAGTCAAATAATGACACATTTCTGGGAATGGTACTTTTGGGGAGCTCCAAAACTGTCTGCCTCCTCCAGTAGCACTAGGTTCCTGGTTTTCACAGATACTGTGGTTGTGATGTTGTTTTTAAGGCCTCTGGACCTGGGGAAACAGAGCAAATTAAAATGCTACAAAGTTTATTATTCATACCAACATCTGGCCATTAAAATAATAAGTAGATGCTTCTTCAGATCATTACAGGTCTTTGCTTAATTTCCAGAGAGCATTCTGAAATGGTTGATTTGGGGAATTTTTGCCATTCTGCTCATTGATCTTATGGAGGTGTGGATTTTCAGAGGTTATTACTCCAACATTTCAGAAATGCGTATGTAATCACCTTTGAGGACACTACTTGGGAACTATTTTCTATAAACAGATTTTTCAAATGAAATTAAAGATCAAAGTGATTATTAAATACCCCAAGGCAGCTGAAATAGAAGAAGTGCAAAAGCACCAAGGCAGAAGCCCTCTGCTACTTTCCATCCATTTTACACTTTCTTTATCCCACAACTGTGGGAAATCACAATCTATTACCAAAACATCCTGACCTATTTGGTTTTCACTGCAGCTCTTAGAAGCAGGTTTACTCTTCCTATTCACTGTTTCTGTTTCCTTTGACAGTAATTGGTTTCAGTTTTTAACTGGTGTGGTAAGTTCTATGAAATCTTCTAGTCTTGGGTAAAATGAACCACTTAGGGCTCAAGCCTAGTCAAAATCAGGCCTCTGCACTACTGAGGTAAACATGGGTAGGTATTGGTTTACCTTCTGTTGCTTCCTTTCTGAAAGTTCTTCTTGTGAGAAGAGTGATGTCTTAGACAACAAGACTTGTTCATTTATGGATAGGTGAAGAATTTTCTCGGGGAAGACATCCTTAACCACAGATCCCTGTGGTTAAATAGAACCCTGATAGCCATCACCCTTGCTAACCTCACTGTTTGTCATAGCTCTTATCACCATGACGTATTACTTGTTTGCTTATTTATTGCCTGTCTTTCTTCACTAGAATGTAACATCCAAATGCAGAGGGACTTTGTTTTCCTCATTGTTTTCTTTACAGTGACTAGGAAAGTGTACACAGTTGTCCCTTTAATACATATTGATTGAATAAATGTTATAAAAATATCATTTATTTATCAGACATGACTGAAATAGAGATACTCCTAAAAGTCTTTTTTTATATTTAAAATGGGGAGAAATTTACAAAATCTACTGGGAAAAAAAGAACCATGTATTATATAAAAAGGAGTTGATAATTAGAAAGAAAATTTCTTTCTAAGACCTTGACATTTATGAAATGTTACAGATTATTGAATTTATCCAAAACTCACAAACGCAATTTGACAAAACTGTATATGTGAATATCTGCAATTTTTAATATATGTTAATGTCTGTGCTTGCAGGTATAACTGTTTTTGGTTTTCCTCTTAAACCTTTGAGTATAGTATGTTATATGATGCCTATAAAATAGAAATCTATTTAGAGATATTTATTTCCCAAACTCATTATCTTTCCAATATTTATAATCAAGAAAAATTAGATCAACCAAAACTCAAGTTTATCATCAGCTCCTGGTGTGTGGGTTCCATGACTGATTTAACTAATGTACAAATTCAGGGAAATAAATAGTAAGAGTTGCTGTAAATTATGTTAAAGAGTGACATTTCTTTTGTGCAAAGAAGAGGATCATTTATAAAAGAGATCTGTCATTGCTTTTCCTTCAGACCAAAGGCAGGGAGGCTTTATTTAATTTCCTCATATACTAGTGACCAAGAAGCAGCAAGGATGGAAAAGAGTTATGAGAAAAAGTTATTTTTAAAGGCAGATTTGCCATTTACCATCTTGTGCCCAGATAAAATAGTATGGGACAACTCCAGGTAGCTAGTGGTTAAGCTTGTCTACAGAGATAAGGCTAATGAGTCCTCCTTTATTACTGTCAGGTGTTTTGTTGTTGATAAGACCCCTATGGCTTTTAGAAATCAAAAATGAAGCTGCTTCTGATGAAAGCCTTCATTCTGGCTACTGAAACCATATGCCAAAAAATTAAAAATACAACCTCTGACATTTTTTCAAACAACTCAAGTCATATCTATTAGACTCTCTTGATTCCTTCAGGTGCAATGCCTGAATGCATATTTTCCCTGGAGAAAAACAATGTATGGTAGTTAAGGGCATATGTTTGGGACTCTCAAATGCCTGGATTAAAATTCTAACTCTGTCACTAATTAGATGTCAAATTATTTAACCTCAGTAAACTCTAGTGTCTTTAAGTTGTTGATAGGAATACCTAGAATGAAGTCTACAGCAGAATGAATTTAAGAAACCACTTTCAAAAACAGTGTCCAACCCATTGTAAAGGCTCAATAAATTTCAATTATTATCATTAGCCCTTGCTTTCCATTCTCTCAGCTAGTAAGTTAGATAAGGTCTTCTTTGTTACCTCATGAACAGGCAATTGAAATAACCTCCTAGCTAGTGTCCTTATCTTTACTTTTTCTCCTCTTTCCACATTTTTCCTTACATTTACATTCTGTGATAGCATAATATCAGGAAGAACACAGAGAAAGAAAGTAAGAAACAGAATCATAGATAAGAAGGACCCAGTGGGAGATAAAAAAGTAACAATACACAGCATGTATTAAGCACTTATTCTATGAAAGGAACTTCTAATTTTTAATTTTTTTTTAATTTATTGTAGAGAAAGGGAAAGAGAATGAGTAGGAAGGGCAGAGGGAGAGGGAGAGAGAATCTCAAGCAGACTCGGCACTAAGTGTGGAGTCCCACATGGGGCTTGATTTCACAAACCTGAGATCATGACCAGAGCTGAAACCAAGGGGGATGCTCAACCGACTGTACCCCCCAGGTGCTCCTGTGACAGGAACTTTTTAAACACTGTACAGATATTTATAAATTTAATTCTCACAACAGCCTAAAGAGATAGATATTAATTTTACCCCTCCGTTGAGGTAATTGAGGCACAGATGAGTTAAGTAACTTATCCTAAGTCATACAGGTGGTGAGAGGTAATATTACAAATATATAATAGCAAAATAGGAACTAAAATTAGAAAAGACAGAGTATCATCACAATGTGTATTAATCAAGTCTCAGCCCTGAGCTTATAAATAGTAAAACTGGTCAAATTCATGAATTCTAGATTCAGCTCCCATACTCTAACCAAGCTATCAGAAATGAGAACATCACTGACAAGGAAAATCATCCTGTAGTTAATAGGGCAGTTCATTTTGCTTCTTGGGATAAGAATCTAATTAGGTAGGTATTTTGAAGCATCAGACAGTGAGGACCACAGAAAAGGTTAATTCTTAATTATTTTTTTGAGAACTACTATGTGTCTCCTGAAAAGAGTATGCACCTGTAACTAACTAAGCAATTTCCAACCACACATGATTCTGGTTTTTAAGAGTTTCCTATAGTTTTTACAGAAATGCAGTGGGAAAGATCTCTAGTTGAAGATGAAAAAAAGCACCTTGTAATTTAATATCATTAGCATCAAGATAACATATCTTGATAGGAAAAGAGTTTTCTAGAACATGAACTTCCTGATTTTTTTTTTCGCTTTTGTCAATCAGAAATGAGCACACACACATTAAGGTATAATTAAAAAGGTATCACTTTGCTATATTGCCATTTTTTCGCTATACTAAGTACAGTGTAGTAGTTCTATAACACTGAGAAAAAAAGTGTATTAAGAAGTTATAAGTCGGGTGCCTGGGTGGCTCAGTGGGTTAAAGCCTCTGCTTCAGCTCAGGTCGTGGTCTCAGGGTCCTGGGATCGAGCCCCACATCGGGCTCTCTGCTCGGCGGGGAGCCTGCTTCCCCTTCTCTCTCTGCGTGCCTCTCTGCCTGCTTGTGATCTCTCTCTGTGTCAAATGAATAAGTGAAATCTTTAAAAAAAAAAAAAAAGAAGAAGAAGTTATAAGTCAAGGGGCGCCTGGGTGGCTCAGTCGTTAAGCGTCTGCCTTCGGCCCAGGTCAGATCCCAGGGGCCTGGGATCGAGCCCCACATCGGGCTCTCTGCTCTGCAGGAAGCCTGCTTCTCCCACTACCATTCCCTCTGTTTGTGTTCCCTCTCTCGCTATGTTTCTCTCTGTCAAATAAATAAAAAATCTTTAAAAAAAAAAGTTATAAGTCAAATGTAGAAAGAGAGACTCATTATTTTGGACATATGATTTTTCTAGAAATGAAGGCATTTAAAACAGGACACCAAATATATGCACACACACATATAATTGCATATAAACCCAAATTTGGATAAATTTAGCCAAAATTAAATAGGACTAACACATATGTTTAAATAAGTATCTTAGATCTTAAACTTTTGACACTGGCTAGGAGCAGGTTAGGAAGTGATTAAGAGCAGAAAGCACTGTTGAAAAACCATGCTGAGTACTTTGGGATCAATCTACAAGGCCCCAGAAACCAAGCATTGCTAGCTACTACCTCATTTTTAAGATTTTTTTTTTTTTATTTGACAGAGAGAAACACAGCGAGAGAGGGAACAGAAGCAGAGGGAATGGTAGCGGGAGAAGCAGGCTTCCTGCCGAGCAGAGAGCCCGATACGGGGCCGATGTGGGGCTCGATCCCAGGACGTGGGATCATGACCTGAGCCAAAGGCAGACGCTCAACAACTGAGCCACCCAGGCACTCCTCTACTACCTCATTTTTGAGGTTACTAGTTCCCTAGTATCAGCCAATATTTATTTAACCAAAGACATACAAATGACCAACAGGCATATGAAAAGATGCTCAGTGTCACTAATCTAGGGAAATGCAAATCAAAACGACAATGTGATATCACTTCACTCCAGTTAGTATGGGTTTTATCAAAAACAAAATGAAGTATAAAGAATGTTAGCAAGGATGTGGAGAAATTGGAACCCCAGAACACTGGTGAGAATGCAAAATGGTGAACATTGGTGAGAATGCAAAATGGTGCAGCCACTATGGAAAACAGTAATGACATTCCTGAAAAAATTAAAAATAGAACTACCACATGATTTGGAAATCCTACTGAGTATTTACCCAAAAGAACTGAAATGAGGATCTTGAAAACATATTAGCACTCCCAAATTCACTGCAGCACTATTCACAATAGCCAGGATGTGGAAACAATCAAAAGGTCCATCAGTGGATGAATGGATAAAGAAAATGTGGTTTATACAATAATAGAATATTAGTCTTCAAAAAGAAGGAAATCTGTAATATGCAACAACTTGGATGAACCTTGAGGACATTATGCTAAGTGAAATAAACCAGTCACAGGACAAAAATTAAGTGATTTCACTTACATGTAGTAGCTAAAATAGTCAAATCATAGAGCAGAGGGTGGAATTGTGGTTTCCAGGGACGGCGAGGGAGAGGGAAAATATACTCATTGCTAATCAATGAGTATAAAGTTTCAGTTATGCAAGATAAATACGTTCTAGAGATTTGTTGTATGAAATTATACATAGTTGTCAATACTGTATTTTACACTTAAAGATCTTTTAAGAGGATACATCTCATGTTAAGTATCTTTACTACAACAGAATAAAAATAAAAGTAAAGAAAGCAAATTAGGAGTGGGGATGACAAGCTTGGAGAATCAGGAAAACACTGGGATGTGGAGATACTCTATATTCAGCTGTACTATCATTATCCAATTACTTACCTTTTGCTTTCCCTGTTTCAATCCTCTAGTCAAAACTTCTACCCAAATGCCAGGTCACAGAAAAAGCAAATTGTAGAATTAAGACTGTCAGGGGTAGTTGCTGATTAAGGTAACATTGAGCTTTTTCTTAGGAGAAACTGCTATTGCTCTCAAATATTCAGTAGTTTAATTAGCCTTAATTCTTGGTTAATTTTTGTATATATCACCCAGACTTCAGAAATAATTTAAGACAATCATCATTAATATTATTAATTCACGTATAACCTTTAGAAAAATTTAATATGCTTTCATGAACATCATTTTATCTAAATCCTAACCAAGGGGCGCCTGGGTGGATCAGTTGTTAAGTGTCTGCCTTTGGCTCAGGTCATGATCCCAGGGTCCTGGGATCGAGCCCCGCATGGGGCTCCCTGCTCAGCAGGGAGCTACCATTCCCTCTGCTTATGTTCCCTCTCTCGCTGTGTTTCTCTCTGTCAAATAAATAAAATCTTTAAATAAATAAATAAATACTGACCAAGATGAAGAAGAATTAGTTCTGATTTACAGATGAGGATAAAGAAGCTTATATAGGCTAAACCACTTGCCAAAGAAAACACCAGATCTAAAGATATTTTAGCATTAATTTAAGCACTTTCCACAAATTTAGGTTGTATTCTGTTAGGGTCCTTTCTCAAATCTATTCCCAATGGACTCCTCTCTTCCTACAGTAATTCAATCTTTCTGCTGTTCTCTAGCTGTCAAGGATGTCCTTGGCCCCTCTGGAGGGGATGTCTGCTGTTCTCTAGCTGCTAAGGATGTCTTGGCCCCAAGGAGTCCTGCCCTCCAGGCTTTCTCCTACTCTTGTTCCATACAGCATTGCTTCTTATACCCTAATTCAAGGAAGTAACTTTTCTCTGCTACCTAAAAGAAAGATGATTTCAGAAAATATTCATGAGTTATGAGAGGATGTGGCCTTATATATTATCCATTCCAGAGTTTACAGTGATATTTCAAGAATTTTCTATGAGCAAAAAGACTTAACATACAGAAGTAATTTAACTTTAAAATTGTGGTAAATGTTTGGGTAATCACAGTTCTTCCTAAAAAAACAAACAAACAAACACACAAAAAAACAAAAAACAATGCTTCCTAATTCTAGATGAACTTTCAAATTATTAGGAATGCCATTTTTCCACTTATTTATTCATGATAGTAGAGATCATAATAATCCTAGGATTTATAGAGTATAAAACTCTAATGATCAGCTTTCTGATGTGAGGTTGTTTTGTTATATAACACACATGAGCAAGAACCATATTGACTCTAATGCACTTCTTAGAAGGCTTCTCATTCCAAGTCTGGGTCCACATCATAGCTTGTCATCCCCCAAGAGTTTTATGTTAGTCAGTATCAGCACAGAAAAATGATATTACAGATTGTTGGGTCAAAGACCTACTAAGTACAATGAATCCATGTGCATCAATCACAAGCGGAGAGGCAAGAAGTAAGATGGAAAGAAGCTTGAAGGTACGTGCAGAGGAAGAAAAGAATGAAAATCAGGAAAGCCATTTTTCCCCCAAATATGTTTACTTTATTTTTTCAGTGTTTTGTAACTATTTTTCTTGTGGAGAAAAGAAATGGGTTCTGAAGACTATTCCAACAAAAAGAAAGTTTTTAAAAAGATCTGAGTAATGTTTACTTTTCTGGTTTAAGTTTATATCTTCCTCAAATTATAAAATTTGGGAAATCAAGTTTTGAAGTTGGAGAATACCTTTATATGCATACTGTCCAATCTCCCATTCAATGTAAGAATCTATAATACCCATAATTTGTGATCATTCAGAGTCTACTTAAGCCCATGGTTGATTCTATTGGATTTGCCTCCCTAAGATATCTATCCCTCCCTAAGCTGGGCACCCAGACCCCCAGCCTTAGAACGTTCCTGTCACCCTGAAGGGAGGCATCATGTTCGTTTGCACCCCCAACCCCAAAGATGACTCTGGCTTCTTCAGCTACATCATGTAATGGACTCACACACACCCCGAGGTCTGGCTTCATGGGCCACCCTCCAGATTCAGTCTGTGCGATGCTACCCAGAGGTCACTCCTCTTCCTGGCCGAGGGACATTCTAGCACATGGCTGCTCGCACAGTCTGGTAGTGACGGGACTCAGGACAGGGAAACGACAATGACATCTGACATCTGAAGCTAAAAGAATAAACCTAATCCTTTAATCACATATTACCATTTGAAATGATTCAAGGCAATTATCAATTTCCCCTTACCAAGCTAAAATTGGTAACTTTCCTTCCACCATTACACTCTTTGCAATGACTACCCCCATTTGGATATATGAATTTCAGAATATTTATTTGAAAACAAAAAAACAAAAACTCCTTTCTCTGAAGTCAGTCATGTGAAATCCTTTAAATTTCCCAATGAAAGAAATCAATAAAGAACACTTTTGATAACTGTAGTATGTTTAATATACAAAGACTTGATTTTATGAATTGAGACTCAACTTCCTCAATCTGTTCAGTGCTATAACTTTGAGAATTTGCTACATTTTGTGAGAGATAAAAAGGATCAAAGAGTCAAACAGCAGCTCACACATTTTACTAACAGATATGTCTTGGAATATTAGGTGCAATGTGGAACTGCCAGCAGTGAAGAAATAACTCCAAAAGGGAGAGGTGGGAGGAAGAAAAGAAAAGTTTTCATTTTCCAACACACACTCACAAAACAAGTTGATTTCTAACTTGACCTTGCCACAGGGAACTTCACAACTACATAAGAGTTGCCAACTGAAGAACTTCTGCTACTAAAGTAAAAAGGCAAGTTTTTCTGGTCAGATTTTTGTTACTATGGAAGAAAAAAAATTTACAATCTCTCTAGTTATGAAAATGTAAATATAATCAAAGTAGGCAGCCCATGTCCTGAGGAGATTATGTAACAGTACATTTTTCTCCTATGGCTTATCAAATATTGACCTTGAATAACCCCTTTGAGTTCAGAGATGGAATGGAACAGGGGAATTTATTTGCCAAAAAGTCCTAGGTACCCTCTGGGTTATTCTTTCTTTTTTATCATCATCTTAGCCACTTTGGAGAAGGGCATCAGAGAATATTACCAGTTGCCTCCTATATAGTGAAGCTGAAACTTGAGTCTTGTCTCTCTGGGTTCAAGTTGGCCTGGCTGTACTTTTGTCACTGCATTCTTGACAATTTAAAAACTCACAAGTGTTTTAAACACTTAAACAGGCATAATAGTTTTACAGGTATTTCTTAAGAATGATGAGACCTCTCTGTAATTCCTACTCATCAGCTCTTATTTAGTGTTCAGAATTCTTTATTGGAAATTAGACATAGTATTCTAGTAAAATACAACAAATTATTATATAAAAACATTCTCTGTTCTGTAAAGGTCAATATGGCTATTAGCACCTGAAGAAAACATTAACATAAGAAATATCTGATAGGCTGAATAATACCACTTTAGCCCCATTTTTTAATTAGCAATAATCATGCCTCCGATAAACGTCATTTTGGCTACGATATCGCCACTGAGCAAAGCTAGCCCCATTTTTCAAATCACAATTAGACACTTCTATTTTTACTTCATTTTATTTATTTATTTATTTATTTTTAGACTTCTATTTTAAACCATAGATAATTCATGGGGCACCTGGGTGCCTCACTGGGTTAAGCGGCTACTTTCAGCTTAGGTCATGATCCCAAGATCCTGGGATTGAGTCCCACATCTGGCTCCCTGCTTAGTGGGGAGTCTGTTTCTCCCTCCACCCCTCCCCCTGCTCATGATCTCTCTCTCACTCTCTCAATAAAAAATAAAATCTTTAAAAAATAAATAAATAAACCATAGCCAGTTTCTTACTGGCCTATTCAGTTTATCTGATTCATAAAAGTTGAAATTTCATTTCTGAAAACAGTTATGATCTTGTGTTATTTAAATCTAGGACTGAGGGGCATCTGGGTGGCTCAGTGGGTTAAAGCCTCTGCTTTCAGCTCAGGTCATGATCTCAGAGTCCTGGGATGGAGCCCCGCATCAGGCTCTCTGCTCAGCAGGGAGCCTGCTTCCTCCTCTCTCTCTGTCTGCCTCTCTGCCTACTTGTGATCTCTCCCCTCTCTGTCAAATAAATAAATAAATAAATAAATAAATAAATAAATAAATAAA
>JAQQSY010004553.1:0-12242 GCA_028646535.1 Procyon lotor
AAATGTGTAAGCCTGATGATTCACAAACATGTACCCTGGGGCAAATAATACATTATATGTTAATAAAAAAAATTAAAAAAAAAAAAGAGTTGGTTGCTTAACTGCCTGAGCCACCCAGGCGCCCCACCACAATTCCTATCTATCTATCTATCTATCTATCTATCTATCTATCTATCTATCTGTCTATCTATCTATCTATTTGACAGAGAGAGACATAGCGAGAAAAGGAGCACAAACAAGGGGAGCAGGAGAGGGAGAAGCAGGCCCCCTGCCAAGCAGGAAGCCTGATGCAGGGTTGATCCCAGGACCCTCGGATCATGACCAGAGCTGAAGGCAGACGCTCAACGACCGAGCCACCCAGATGTCCCCACAAGTCTATATTTTTATGATAGTGGTGACTATAAGGCATATATATTTGCCAAACTTTATCAAAAGTAAATCTAAAAGCAGCAATTTTATTATATGTAAATTATACCTCAATAAAACTGACTTTAAAATATTTATAATGGTTTTTATTCCCTTCATTTAATCCTAAAGAATTTTATATTGAATTTAATCCAGATTCAATATTTTCCCATCGTATAAACAATAAATTTAAAGATATAATAATCTCTACTTCCTTACCTGTTATGCAGTAATGAAGGAAAAATATAGAATTACATTGGTAACATCTATTATAAGCTTTTCACAAACACCCTTATGCTTCAGTTCCTATTTTGATGTCCTGAGATTATCTCAAACTGTTAGTATCATAAATAAGGACAAAACAGTAGAGACTTCCCCATTAGAATCAGAAATAAGACAAAAAGTTCTTTTATCAAAATTAATATATATTATTAAGAACCTTATACCTATGTAAAAATAATAGTAGTTACTGTGTTTTGAGTATCTACTGTGTGTCAAATACCCTCTCAAATTTTTACCTGTGTTATTTCATTTGCTTCTAACGCCAGGGTATTATCATCCTGTTTCCCCATAAAGAAACTGAGGCTTGAAGGAATAAGTTTTTTTTCCAAGCTTAGGAGTGATAAAGCTAGGGAGTTACAGAGCTAAAATGCAAGTCCATACCCTTTTGAAAACACTGTCAATGCTGATTACCAGTGACCTGGATGCTACTTTTCCAAAGGCAAGAACGTGGAATTAGAATGGTACATATTTAAATAGAGTAAGCAAGAGTAGCAGAATTCTTGATTAAAAAAAAAATCAGTTTGAAAACCCAAAAGAAACTCTTGAAATTATATTAGAAATAAAAGCATTTAATAAGATTAGCCATGAAATAAATTTATAAAAATCAAAAGATTTCTTACATAGAGAAACTAATACAAAATATATGGAGAGGAAAAAAAAAAGAACATTTATTCCGGCAACAAAACCGTAAAATTCAGAGCAGTAAACTTGGAAACACGGACAGAAACTATTGAGGTCTCCCTTCACTTCAAAGCCATATCGGGTTACGTCGAACTTTATAGAAATGCATAGTCTGAGTTCTCATAGAAAGCTCTGAGCCTTGTGAAATTATAACTTAAAATGCAAATTATGTAAATTTAGAAGTGTAATTTAGAATTTTATGAGAAACCTTGACAGATGAATTATCTTGTTGACAGTCCTCGAGTACATGCTAGAAGTAGGAAGATAAGGAAGAGAAGGTTAAAAACCCCACTCCATTGACCGCATGAGTTCTACATACAAAGAATACCACTAGGGATTAGCCAGCTGGAGCATGAGTTGTGTTTTAGTTCAAAACTACATGATCTGATGAATTTTATGACAATGATTGGTTTTTCTCCTTATATTTGAGAAGGCAGAATGACTTTCCATTGTATCCTAATGTTTAAATATAAAATGTCTCTTTGTCATTCAGGCATATAACTTTAAGCATAATGTTTGTGAAGCTCACAAAATATTAAAAAATGTTTGTCACAGGCTGTAAAAAGGTTACTTATTGTCCTATAATTTACAAAATATGTGTACTGGAAGAAAATAAAGAATTCAACCTAAAAATTCTATTTCCAGCTTTGTGTCAAGATATCAATCTCTTTACATGCTAAGTGAATATTTGTTTAAGATCAAGAGCATGTGACTGGCTCTCTCAGCTATACAGCTATACAAAATAAAGTCATCTTATTAGAAATTTTGGCTAAGCTCTAAAAAGTCACCTCTGACAGGTCTGAGACAAACGCCACATAAATATAGATTCCTTCCATAGACCCTGCACAAATTGTTACTAGAATGACCACATGTTTACCAATGTCTTTGTTTTTTTTCACTTTTTGCAACCTACTCCTTCCTTTCTGGCTGAAATCTCATCTTATATTATGCTAAGTGAAATAAATCAATTGGAGAAAGAAAATTATCATATGATTTCACTCATATGTAGTATTTAGGAAACAAAATAGAGGATCATAGGAGTAGGGAGCAAAAAATAAAATAAGATGAAATGAGAAAAGGAGACAAACCATAAGAGAATCTTAACTGTAAGAAACAAACTAAGGGTTGCTGGAGGACAGCTGGGTGGGGGATGGGGTAATTGGGTGATGGGCATTAAAGAAGGCACTTGATGTAATAAGCATTGGGTGTTATATGCAACTGATGAATCACTGAACTCTACCTCTGAAACTAATAATACACTACATGTAATTAATGGATTAATTGATAATAAAATTTTTAAAAAATTTAAAAATAATGTATTATTTTCTGGTATAAAAAAAATCTCATCTTTGGAAGTACATCATTTATCATTTCTTTCCGTGAGACTCTGCAAGGAGTCTCCTCTCCTCTGCCTTTTGTGAATGAGGAAGTTGAACACCTAGTTTTCCATTCAGCTATAATAGTTGTATAGATGTTCATGAGCTTTATTACTATTTATTTTTGTATTGTCAATATTTTTGATAATAAATGATTCATATTATTTCTATTTTACCAAAGGTCTTTATAAAGTGACCTTAAGTTTTCAATAAAGTAGGTAGGGAATGTATATAGAATTTTTTAAAAAAGAAAGACTGCCATCTATTAGGGTCCATATGACATAGAAATGTATAATTATCTATAAAATATGGTCCAGTGTTGAGATTTTACTCCTTTAGTCTTCCTTCCTTTTTTAGAGTTCTATATTTTACAACCATAGGAGAAAAGTCCCATCCCATTGTTCCTTGGAACAAAAATGAAATAGAGAACTTTATTACTCATTTGATGGAGTTTCTGACTTGAAAAATATTTCTCCTGGCAAAGGGCCTTGGAGTCTCAATACGGAATGTTAGCATACAAGACCAATGACCCTGAGGAAAAAACTGGGATTCTTGTATATCAGAATCTTTTAGGAAATTCTGAGCCTTCCCACTTGCAAATCAAGAAGTTTTGGATCAAGATAAAACATTTCATCTTGTGAACATATTTTATTTCCAAAGCAGACAAAGGACACATCCTGCTGAATGAATCTTCCAGTTTGGCTTCTGTGCTCTGGGGGAAGGATCTACTCACATCTCTACAAACCAAATGTGATCCTGAGAAGGGAATTCCTTTCTGTCTACTCCCCGAGGAAATTTTACATCTGGCTCGAGTTGGGGGAAAGATGTGAGTGACAATCTTCTAAATTTTTAAACATGGGTTCCCCTTGAATAGAATAATTCATGAGAAAAAATTAACAAAACAAACTAGCAATGTGTTGTGCAAGATAATTATGAGAGAAGAGGATGTTCTTGCTTTATCCAAAAAGGTAATATTCATGCCTAGATCACATGACTGTGGTGGGTTTGGGTTTCCTACAGCACTCAATAAGTATATGTTACTAATAAGCTAATTAATCCCCAGTCTTCCTTCTGTCTTGGCTGACCCTTTTGTCTTCATTCTTGTTGAACAGTTGGGTCTCTGCAAGTGTCACTAACCTTCATACCCAGTTGGTTACTTGGAACGTGGACCCAATGCCAGGGTCTCTTCACCTTTGCAACTGGGGAAACAAATGCTCTAAAAAATAACCCAACTCAATTCAATTCACCATGAGCAGGAGACAGAGACGCATGACTCTTTGGACATATGGACAGAAATTAACTAAAGGAGGAAAACTATAAGAAATGGGCTCAGCTCCATATTGAGTGAATTGAGGACAGAAAAAAAAAGTATTGTAATCAGTCTGTATCCAGCTGGGAGAGACAAGGCCAAGAAGTATAAAAACAAGACAGTGAATTATATAATTAAATTATAAATTATATGCTACAGAAGTTGAAGAAAAGTAGATAAACCAATGAAAAATGGTTCAGTAAAATCATTTAAAGACAAAGACAGTAAAATATTTAAAAGACAATAAATTCACTTCAAAAATGAAGAGTTGACATTTGTTGATGTTTTGTAGTTCCAACTAACCTCTCCCAAGATATCATAATTCTGTGAAACAGATAAACTGCGTGTTGTCCCTTTTCATAGAGTCTAATTTACTATCGATCACCTACTTATTAATTACTTAGGTCTTGTATATTTTACTCCATTTCTCATGGACTATTCAGTTGACTACTTAATATATATTAGCCATTTGGAGGTTACAAGTATAGGAGAAAGTATGTTTTCTGTCTCTCTCTCTTCTTTTTTTTTAGAGAGAGAGAAAGAGAATGAGCATGAACTGGATGAGGGGAGGGGTACACCAAGGGGGAGGATGGAGAGAGATAATCTCAAGCAGTCTTCATGCTGGGAGTGATAGGGGAGTGATCTCATGAACTTAGATTGTGACTTGAGCTGAAATCAAGAGTCAGACGCTTAACTGATTGGGCCACCCAAGCACCCCTAAACTTTTGTTTTCTCTTAAGAATCTATTGCTTTCCATCAACATAAACTAAGAAATGGAATAGTTCATTCTTCCTTTAATAATTTAGTCTATATTAATGATTAAAAAATCTATATTATTGTATTGTTCTTCTTATTTTACATGTATCAAAATTATTTGTATAGCTAAACCTTGATACAGTTTGATGTCAAAATATAAAGCATAAATTTTGAGCTGAAACTTTCTCTGGAACCCATATATCAGATTGATGCAGGGAAGAAGTCAAGGCTCTTTTCTTCCAACAAGCTGGTTCTCCATGTTCTTCCCCTTCTCTCCACTGGACACTATACTACAGTATAGTATATGCAGTATACTACACTGTAATGTATATTTACAATATACATTTCCTGCAATATATGCATGTAGCTTCCAAATAACTTTGTATATAAGAAAAACGTAGGGGTGTCAGAGTGACTCAGTGGGAAAAGGCCTCTGCCTTTGGCTTCGGTCATGATCTCAGGGTCCTGGGATTGAGCCCCACATTAGGCTCTCCGCTTAGTGGGGAGCCAGCTTCCCCTTCTCTCTCTCTCTCTGCCTGCCTCTCTGCCTACTTGTGATCTCTCTCTCTCAAATAAATAAATAAAATCTTTAAAAAAAAAAAAGAAAAGAAAAGGGTAATCTTAGAAAAGAACTTCTCATAACAATTTTCCTTTGTTTGAGAAGCCCAAGCTGCTTGCTTCTCCCTTTATCTCCTTGCTTCTTATATATCACTTAAGATTCTATTTAGACATCTTGCTCCTATGTCAAGAATGTTTCTTGAATCTCTGCCTTTCTAGAATTCCCTAGATTGCCATGTGTGCCTTATTATGCACTTTATCATTGTGCTCACCTCAGTGGAATTCATGTTTCCTTTTATATGGCTGACTCTATACTCCACCCTGTAAGCTTTGGGATTTGCCTCATTTGTCTCTGTGCTGAACTCATTTTAGACACCTAGTAGAAAGATTTTTGCAGCCTGTCAGCTAAAATTTTGTTGGAAACTATCATACTGGTTCCCAGTTAAAATTAGGAAAAAAATTCAATCTGAAGAGAGGTCTTCATATCATAATTGTAAGGTTCCTAACTCTCTCTTCTCTGAGAGAAGTATCTCCCCTTCATTCCATCTCCCATCTTTTACATGGTTGAACAATTTGAAATGTCACATTATATAGAATGAAGTGTTTGTGAGTTTCCACTTACTGGGTCTACTTCTCAATTTGTCAAAACACTAACATTTACCCTGAAATCTTCATAAATGGGTTAATGAAAATGCATTGTTAATATTCAGAGTAACTGGGATGTATAAGTAGTTATATTTTGCCAATCTTAATGTCAATCTCTGAAGAGATACTCTGTTTTAGTCAAAACCTAAAGATGCAAGATGTCAAATGCTGAGATTTTACATTTAGAAGTTTATACATTAGTTAAAAGAGTGAGAGTTACTAATTTGAGTAATCAAAAAATCCCTATGTATAATCAAAATATTCATTTGGAATAATTGTTTAAAAATATAATTTGGATGGAGTAGGAGAGTTAAAACGCAAATTACCCACTCTAGTTTATCTATAAACTATAAGGGTCTATCAACTATTAGTTTTTTGATTGATAGTAAGGTAATCAACTTCAATGTTAGCTGCATTTCCATCACTATCACCCGTATTTCAATATTTAGGCTGGGAAATTATACTTTAATAAGTATATACTAGAAAAAATATTTTCTCCACTGATTAGGCTAAAGGATTAAAATTTCTGTGCTAAATTCCTATTCCTATTATATCTATATTTATAAGGCAATGTACGTGTACTTCTTTACCTGAGTTTTTGACACCAGCTAGTAAGCCAAAAACTCACTTAAATTACTACTAACATGATCCTAGCCTCACTCTTGGTTATTGAGGATGGAAATATTGAAGAGATTCAGCTATCACAAAACCTCCATAAAATCTTTAGTTCCTTTAGAAAGGACTGCTCAAATCATAAAAATAGCCCTGAAGGACTCAGAAGAATATGTAGCTTCTATACAATGGACTTGGATATCTTTATCTCTCTACATTACAACATTGCTTATTCTCTGTTGTGACTTTCCTCAATGATTAGAAAAACTTCTACAAATAAATATAAGTAATGTTCTAAGCAGATAGGCTTCTCTAAAGTACACCCTGCTCTACCACCTCAGATAATAATCCAATAATGCTGTCCTTTTAGTTAGTATTCCCACCTGGCCATTCCTGTCCACCTGTCCCTCTCCCTGTCCTTACCCATACACATTCAAGAATCCAAACCTTTGCCCAATCTGTATTCTCTGTTTAAAATTCCAATGTTTTTTTCCTGAAGGATGCAATATCTTATATGTCTTATCCTTATTTCAAATGTAACATTTTACCAAAATCTAAATTTCTCCAGGTAGAATGTTTCAGGATTTCTTGTCTGTTGGGATAGACTAGGTTATGCTACAGTAACAAAAAACACTGAAATCTCAGTGGGTCATCGCAAGAAAGTTTTGTCATCATACTACATGTCTGTCATGGGTCACCTGGGTTCTCTGTCCTATGTCATTATTCTTCACACTCCAGAACGCATTATCCAGAACAGAGTTGGAAAACTTATGAACCAAACTTGACTTGCCATCTGTTTTTGTATGGCCAATCAGTTAAGAATCAGTTAAAATTTTTTTCAAAAATTTTAAGTGGTTAGGGTTTAAAAAAAAAGAATATACACCAGAGACTATGTGTTGTCTGCAAACTCTAAAATATTTACCATTTGGTCATTTACCTACAAAGGGAAAGAGAATATGGTGAAGCTTGGGAAGGATTTTAAAGCTTCTACCAAGAAGCAATGCCACTTATGTTCACATTTCCTTGGCTTAAGCAAGACACGTGGCCCAACCTGATATGAGGACTGAGGAAAGTACAATCTTTCTGGCAGGGGAACAAGATATTAGTAAATAAATCACAGTCTACTCCAGTTTCCAATGACTTTTATTAATCATTTATATTTCCCTTTTGTGACAATTTTGTCTTTAGCTCCTTTTGAGATTTAGTTTAGCTGTAAAAAGGATCTACAGAGTTTCCATAAACTGTTTATAATAATTTTTTAAAATAATGTTAATCATGCTGTATGACATTCGCTAGTGTATATCTAACTTATTTTCTAGACTGTGAGATCCTTTTGGGTCCTCGCATTTAGTCTATTGCCTAGCACAAAACAGATCCTCAATACATGTTTATCAAATGAATCAACAATTATCATCATGTTCTTTCTTATTGAATGGAGAAAAGGAAGAAAGATAATGTCGAGAACTGACAAGGTCAAGTTTTCTAAGATTTACTGCGCATGCTGTCCTAGAATTCTGGTTAAAGTAATAATTTGGATAATGGAGCATCACATTATAGATTAAAATAAGAAGTTGTTTTCAGTGGTTCAGAATAGATTTTGTAGTCTGAGAAGCCAAGGTTTAAAGCCTATTCCATCATTTACTAATTTTGTGACAATAATAGCTAGTATTTACTGTTAAAGATAAATTTTCCCATTCAAACCATGAAATGACCCCTTGAAATCTAAAAACTAAGCCCCAAATTTCACATGTCCCACCTATCTACTGGACTCCAAAGCCCAACCACTTGGCTATATCAAACTTGGGAATATCATTTAATCTCTTAAAAAACTCAATCTACTTCTCCATAAAAATGAAGAAAATGAGATCAATCTACTCCTCATGGCTATCATTAGAATTTAATGAGAAATCACATGGAAACTGTTAACATTTATGAAGAAGTGAATATTAACTATTTGAAGGTAAGAATAAATGGAGATGGTTCTACTATGCCTAGCTCATCATGGCTTGTATTTGAGCTGTGGAAATCTGCCTGCCTTCTCTAAGTTATTTAGAATTTTCTATCTTGTTCGTACTTGGAGCTTGGCTGCTTCTCTTCACACCCTTTCTCACTGTCTAAATTTGCAATAAACCATAGCCTATATGGTGCCACAGTTAAATCAGAATTTAATTCAGTATAAAATGTTGAGGAGCACATGGAGAATATATGAATACTAAATATGTCTGCCACAGTACCTAAATGTAGATGCCCTAGTCCTAGGCTAGATGTCCTAGCCTAAAGCACTTTGCTATAGGCCAAAATAAGGCCAAACCCATTTCTAAATAATAACATTATATATGCTATAGATTCGAGGGATATAACATATAAACTTGATCATAGTTGTACTAGTACTAATTAAAATTTAATGAATTCTTAACCATATGCTAAACAACATGGTTTATACAGAATATCTTATAAAATCCCTTTACAAAAATACTAGAGATGTCTTCAATATTACATAATTGCAGGTAAGGAAAATGAGGCTCAGAGGGGTATGTGTGAAACTGAAATAGAGGAAAAGAAAATTTGGAATTAAGAGTAGAAAATTTTAAAAAGCTGAGAAAAAAACATATGAAAATGGGGAATAACCATTAATGACAACCTTAGGAATATTTGGAAAGAATCAAGTCTTATATCAAAATCTAGAAAAAGCTATAGGTCCCATACTTTGTATTATCAGAAAAAAATTTTCAAAACCAAATTTTTCTTATTTTGTACATACTTCATTTTGCTTCCTTTAAACCTACTGTCTTCTGATCTTATGGTAAATGGGGATTTTTTATGACAGGCTCTATAGCTCCACTTCAGTGAAACTCCAGTCAAACATGTTTAAGCATTTAAAGTCCAAATCCACTTTGATTCCCTGGGATACAGAAGTTGTTATGTTAATCTTCTTAATGAGAGTAAAGAAAATCTTTTAAGATCAATTTTTACTCAGCAAGATATAATTTGATCCTTTTCCCTTTCTGTGTTTTAGTCACCAGAGCTATATGTCTTATACAGAAATAAGTCATCTATTAAATATCTATTTAAAAGTCTTGATTTTTCCACCCTTGAGCCCCTGTGCAAAAAAAAAGAAGAGCACAGTGGAATGTACCATAAAACATATCTTTTGTTTGACTTTGACTTTTTACTATTAGCTGTGATTTTCAACCAAATAGTTGTGGATATAATTTTAGAATGAGCTAAGATAATTCGCCTAATCACCTCCAAAAGGCCCCATCTTCTAATACCATCACAATGGGAGGGAGAAGAATCTCAACATATGAATTTGGGGAGACACAAAAAGGCCATAACACCTATTTTTCCAGGCCATAAGAAATTTTCTAGATCATTTTCTTCTGTTCTATCTTGTCTAGAAGTAAGGTTATCCCTTTAGGCTCCTATCCACACAAAGTATTCTGTGTCTACTTATCCACCCCCACCTTGGAATCCTGTTGTTTATGAGTAGTAGGTTGTATGGGGTATCTAGTTGAGGACAATTTGGCACTGGATCCCTTCCAGTCTCTCCATGATCCCTCTGATGGAGGTCCCCTTTATTCTCTTCCTGATTTTAGATCTCCATTCCCTGTCATTGTTTTGTTTTGTTTTTCTCTAAATAAAGAAATATCTTTTTTCTTCACCCTTTTGCCCAGCTGTAGCTTTATTCAGTTTTTGAGAGGAAGATCTTTCCTCTGTAAATTTGCACTTAATTGATCACTCACTTAGGCTAACACTTTGAATTTTGCTTCACCATTATGTAGGCTAGAAAGAGAGAAATAGCCTTTGGGAGAGCAGCAAGCAAATATTAAAAAAGGATGAAAAACCACAGAAAACACACAGAGTAGTAGTTCATGAGGTAGCCTTGTTATATTTTCAGGATCTGCAATATGATTGGTAATCAAAAAGTATTTGATCAATGACTAAATAAATTAACACCAGAGCATTTTATTAGTTAGGGGGGAAAAAAAGGAGCAACATATAAAATTCATGGTTTTTTTTCCTCATGATCCTTCAGTCTTTCAGAGTGAAATTTTAAATTTTGTTTTTTGCTTGTTTTATTTTATTATTTTATTTTATTTTTCCTCTTTCCTATTTTGGCATTTTTTAACTAATATCTTATCAATACCTTTCTAAAAATCTTTTCTAATTTTCACTCTTACATTCATATTTTATTCCCTCATTGTATTTAACCTTATTTTTGGTAATCATACAGGGCTTTTTTCTCTTTAAAATTTTGGGATATAATTTCTTTTAATACATCAAAATATACCCTAAATCTAACACAGGCTTGGTGCTAGTCCCCAACCTGATCACATTCTTTTCTCTTTTATTCCTTTTTTCTCTTTTTCCAAACAACCTGTTATCAATCCCTCTTTGAGAATTTTTTTTTAATTATCACCTTTACACTCAATTTAATCCCTTCAGAGTATTTACCAATATTTTAGTATATTAATAAATTTTTTCTTTCTTTAAAATTTGTGAGGTAGTTTCTTCTAACAGACCAAAAAACCCAAAATCAGGTGTGGGGCTCTCTTCTAATCACAAGTCTAATATATATATATATTTTTTTCTTTTTCTCTTTTTTATTCTATTTCATTGTCTTTTTTCTTCCCTGCCACCCCCCCACACCTTTTTTCTTCAACGCCTGGTTTCAGCTCTCTTCTAATTTTCCTGGGATCAGTGCTACCTTTTCAGTATTTTACTCTCTCCTTCAACTATTCCTATCTCAATAAAATGACAAGGCAGAAAAACTCACCACAAAAAAAAAGAACAAGAGTCAGTACTGATAGCTAGGGACCTAATCAATATGGATATTAGTAATATGTCAGGAATAGAGTTCAAAATGACAATTATCAAGATGCTAGGTGGGCTAGAAAAAAGCATGGAAGATATTAGAGAATCCCTTTCTGAAGAATTAAAATTCCTTTCTGGGATATAAAAGAAATAAAATCTAAAAAAGTTGAAATTAAAAAAAAGCTATTAATGAGGTACAACCAAATATGGAGGCTCTTACTGCTAGGATAAATGAGGAAAAAGAGAGAATTAGTGATATAGAAGACCAAATGATGCATAAAACAGAAGATGAGAAAAAGAGAGACCAACAACTAATGGACCATGAGGGGAGAATTCAAGAGATAAGTGATACCATAAGATGCAACAATATTAGAATAATTGGGATTCCAGAAGAAGAAGAAAGAGAGAGAGGGGCGGAAGGTATATTGGAGGAAATTATTGTAGAGATTTCCCTAATCTGGCAAAGGGAACAAGCACCAAAATTTAAGAGGCACAGAGAACTCCACTCAAAATCAATAAGAATAAGGCTATACCCCAGCATCTAACAGTAAAACTTACAAGTCTTAGTAACCAAGAGAAAATCCTGAAAGAAGCTAGGGACGAGAAGCCTTTAATATACAAACACAGAAATATTAGAGTGGCAGCAGACCTATCCACAGAGACCTGCCAGGCCAGAAAGGACTGGCATGATATATTCAGAGCACTAAACGAGAAAAATATGCAGCCATGAATACTATATCCAGCTAGGCTGTCACTGAAATAAGATGGAGAGAGAAAAAGCTTCCAGTTCAAACAAAAAATAA
>JAQQSY010004554.1:0-12242 GCA_028646535.1 Procyon lotor
GGTAGCTCTGTATTTCAAATGCCTAATACTATTTCTAGTCATTAATAGTTCAAAAAACAAGTAAAAACATGCAGATGAATACTGTTTCTTTCTCCCATTAAATGGGCATTTTGAGGTTGGCTTAGGAATGCTGGATTATTTTTCCTCTGTCTCATATTGAGTTTTTATTCATTTAATTCATGTGCTAGAGAAAATTGATTTTCTTGCCTGACTTCTTAACTCAGCAGTACAGTTTTGACAATGCTGGAGCCTGGTGTTTTATTTGTTTTTCTGTACTCTGAATGGATTTCAGTGGTTTGTTCTGTACTATTTACTATTATAATCTGAATTTTAATGAGAATTTTGAAGTATCACAAACTCTGTTGTGTGTATGTTGCTTCTGAGGGGCGAAAGCCCAAAGTTAATGGGCTTAATATCCACTCTTTAGTTTTTTTTACTGGACTAGTTTATGTGCATTATCAGATACATCTTTCTTTACAACAATATCTGAAATTATTATAAAATGATCCCATAATTCCAAGGAGATTTAGTTACACATTTGGCATCTTGAAATGAGAATGCAAAACTACCAAACATCTGTTAAGTTATTCTGAATAATCTACAACTGTCTTTAATAATAAAGTCTTACTTTTATAAAGCACTTAAAAATCCCATCATAAAATGTCTTTTTTCATAAAAACAATATTTAACAATTATTATCTCTACCTTCCAATGATATGACTGAGTAAAAAGCATATTAAGATAATTTTTAGAGATCCAATTGATATTGATAGGACACATTTCTCCTGACTCTCAGCCCTGGTCTCTATTCAACTGAACAACAAGGTAGAGTAAATGACTGGTATTTATTCAGTTAGTAAATCCAATGATAATTTCACAGGTTGTCTTTTCAAAGAAAACTTTGATTTTTTAAAATGTCTCTACATTGATTCAGTTAGTCCTTTTCCTGAGTGATTCAGGTCATCCTAAGAAGCACTGGTGTGATAATAGAAAGACACAAACAAAACAAACAAACAAACAAAAAGACACAAGCAGACATAATAAAGGGATTTACATTTTTTTTAAAGAAAAATAAAAAGAAACTTACAGAGATGATTACATAGAGAAGGAAGTGAGGTAGCGTATTACCACTTGAAGGTACAAATTTCTCAGTCCTCTCAAAGTTCCCCAAGAAAGCTCAGAGCCTTTGAAAAAAAAGACACTTTTTGCTGGATGTGAAGAAGCCAGCTCTGCCACTGCCAAAGGGTTTTATGTTCTGCTCCCAAGTCCTCTCCACCTTACTACATCTGTCCTGGGCATTGGCTATGTGTTTGCTTATCACTAGATGTAACTTGAACGAAACTAATCACTATTATTTTTCCTGAATGAGTAAGTGAAACAAAAGTCAGTTCCTAAGGTGGAAAATCCCCTAGAGTGTTTCTTAATGGGTTTCAAATAGGATATTTAGTATCCCTGGCTCCTACCCAATATATTCTAGTGTTATCTTTTGGTCACTGTGCAACCAAAAATACCTTCCTCCATTTACAAATGTCCTAGTTTAGACCCATGGAATGAAGAGCCTGAGAATTCTTCCTACATCCGATGTTTTGGGGAAAAAAACAGGAAAAAAATTTCTGCTTTCATGTCTTCGAGTTTTATTGGGAAAATGCTATAGTATTTCCTGTAATCCTCTTTGTCCATTTTACTTTCTGCAAAATCATCTAAGATACAATTGTCTAGAGGATTAATGTTTATTTATTACATATCATATATATTATATATACATTATTTTTTCATTATAACAATGAACAGTGTCTGACAGATATGAAACAAATGGAACAGGATAGAAATATTTCTTTTGACCTAAAGGTAAAAGGATACACAACCACTACCATTTCCACCTACCAGATACACTTTAGAGAGAGATCTGTTCTCTGTTGGAACTCTTTTCTTGACAGGAAGTAACTTCACACTTATGAACAACCATAACTACAAAGTTGTTAGAAATGTTTTCCTTACATGAGTCATTATCTGTTTATCTATAAACAAATGGCTTTAATTTTGACATATAAGTGACATAGGATATAAATAACATACTGCATATTTTCTAGGAAAATCCTTCAAAATTTTAAGATAATATTTCACATACTTATCATTCTACATAGACTGTAATTTCCAAATACTACTTGATTCTGATCCCTTTAGTCCAGACATATTGCAGGCAGTTTATATGTCTGTTAATACGAAGACTCTCAAAGTGAATGCAATAGACAAAACTACTTGACGAGGGGCGCCTAGGTGGCTCAGTGGGTTAAAGTCTCTGCCTTCGGCTCAGGTCATGATCTCAGGATCCTGGAATGGAGCCCCGCATCGGGCTCTCTGCTCAGCAAGGAGCCTGCTTCCCCTCTCTCTCTGCCTGCCTCTCTGCCTGCTAGTGATTTCTCTCTCTGTGTCAAATAAATAAATAAAATCTTCAAACTACGTGACTAAAACAGAATATTATGGGGATGTTAACCCCCATGTTCGGGATAGTATCAGGGTTTCTACAGATAATATTTGATATACCTTCTGTTGTTTTTGGCAACTACAACTGACTGTCAATTGTATACTTGTTTAAAAGTATTTAATACATTTAATATACTTGTTTAAATGTATACTTGTTTAAATGATTTTAAAATGTATACTTGTTTAACACAATCAATATCTCAAAATCTATCTAAATTCATATGCTACTATCAGTTCCTAATTCTGATTACATATTCAATATTTTGGCTATCCTAAACTTTGTCTTCCATAGATTCAGCAAACTTAACTTTTAGGCCAGTTATATAATCATGTTTACCTATAAAATTGTGATAATAACATCTGTCTGCCTTTAATAATAAGATTTAATAAATTATATGTGTAAAAGGTTTCTTTCCACATTTAAATTTTAGCAGTGCCTACACAACAGACCCTTAAGAGCTATCAGTTTCCTTTTCTCTCTCCACCATTTTCACAACTGCAACATTTATTGAATAATTCAAGAAGAAACTCCATAAGATACCATCAATAATTGCCCTCTAAATTCACTATGATCTATTAATAATATACTTGGTAATGGTGATTAATTAACTCTTAATATGCCAACCTATGATTCATTTGGTCTACAGTACCTCATATTGTTTTAAATATATCGTTCGATGCCTTACAGAAATTCAGATATGTTATGTCTAAACTGTTCACCCCTTCTACCACTTTAATAATGACCACAAAGTATATTAGATGGCAAGATATGTTCTTACTAAATTAATTCAGATGCCTAAATGATTAACAAACCATTTATCTTTCCAAGTTTTAAATTTAAAACAAGAAAAATAAAAGTGTATAACATATAACATAACACAGCTTAACAACATATAATCTAATAGACATGCATTATGGGAATAACTACTTTCCCCCCAGATTTCATTCTGACCTTTCTTTTTATAATAGAAACTAAGTCCTATTCTCAGGGCTTTGGCAGTGCACATATAGCTTCCTAGCTAAAGATCATATTTGATAATCTCCTTGTCCTGCATGTGAACAAGGACTCAGTCTTTGCAAATAGAATATGAGTAAAAGTGATATATACAGGGGTGCTTGGGGGACCCAACTGGTTAAGCATCTGACTCTTGGTTCCAGCTCAGGTCATGATCTCAGGGTTGAGAGACTGAGCCCCACATTGGGGTCCACATTCAGTGTGGAGTCTGCTTGAGATTCTCTCTCCTTCTCCCTCTGTCCCTCATACTTGTGCACACACTCTCTCTCTAAAATAAATAAATAAATCTTTTTAAAAAGTGATACGTACAATCTCCTCTCAATTTCCCTAAAAGAAAATTGCCTGTTTTCTACTGCCTCTCTACTTGCCTTCTCCTAGGCCAGAGATGGAAGCATCACTGATGTGCCAGCTCCAACAATCCAATTGAGGCAAACACCCATTCGAATGCTAGAGCTTAAAACATAAGAAAGACAGATTATCTCTTGCTCTTGTTTGTGAAGCAGAACTGCCTACCTCTACACTACCATGTAGTTTAGTGAAAACAGGCTTCCATTCTCTTTTTTAGCTTTTGTATTTAGGATTCACTTGCCACAAAATTAGCTTGTATCCTAATTTTTACCCCCCAAACCCAATGCTAAGTTGTTAAACATTAACTTGTACCATATTTGCTTCAGATTATTTTAACAAAGTAAATATTATAGATATTACTCAATCATTCTTCTCCCAATCATTATATTTTCTGCTCTCCTTCTCCAGAGGGAATCACCATCTTTAAAACTAGTAGGAAAGATTATTGTTTCCACTCTAATTTGCTGAACCAGCAAACAAGCTGTGAAAAAGGTACGCTAGGAAAGGTTATAAGTGAGTAAATAAACAGCTTCTCATTGACTGTCTAGTCGCTTATGACTAGTATATCAATAGTTTGGTGAGAAATGCAGTGCATGCAGAATAGGGTATTTGCCACACTGGAGGATTCCAGAGTGTTTTATACCATTAGGCTTTAGAAGAGAAATGTAAGTCCTTGAGGTCTGACATATTAAAAGATATATATATATATATATATATATATATATATATATATATATATATACACACATATATTTATTCTGTGTAACACTGATACTCTCTTGTTATTACATTAACAGACTTTAAGAAAACTGAGGCCTGATCTGTTCAAGCTTTATGCTTTTCCTGTATTCAATGGTATTTTTAAATCAGATGCTCAGTCCTCATAAACCAGATATTGAGCTCAAGGATAAAGAATTGTTGAAGTATGGGCATCCAGTTAAACTGCACTGTCACTCTGTAAATATTTGTTAAATTACACTGAATGCATATTAGAGTGTAATCCAGTCAAAACTAGCAAAAATGGGATATAAATTCCAAAAAGAGTAACATTTTATTATGGACTTTTTGCTGTGATTTAGAGTACTCTGCTTTTTAGTGTATATAAAAATTCATATAGTAATGGAAAATGTGTGCCACATAATAAATGAAATCATATAAAACTGGCTTGATACCACCACGAATTAGATATTTCCAAATGAAACAACTATATTTATGTCAACAGAATTAAACATTAACAGCCAATACCAAAATATTTCATCATTTACCTGGTAAAGTTACACCTTGAGTTTTATATCTTTACTACCACCACATAGTCAATACCACTACATATAGACATACAGTTTTTATTTTCTCCCAGTCCCAAAAGTTGGTAATAAATGTTGACAAAAATGTTGGTGATAAAAGCTTAAGGAATAAGAAATGCTTTTTGCAGAACCATAAAATATTAGCTTCCATGATTCTCAGACACTACGTATTTGTGACTAGAGCTTGATCTTTACCTTTCAACCAAAAAATCTTTTCACCATATCACCCAAAAATTAATCCCAGTAATTATGTGTTAGCTTGTGATTCCCTTGAAAAAAGAGCCTGAAGTAAGGGTCTACATATAAAGTGTTTCTTTGGGAAAACAATCAAATATAAAGGAGTGGGAAGACAGAATAGCAAAAAAAGGTGAAGAGGAAAAGCCAGTTCAAGGGTTGGTTTTCATTGTGGACAGCTGTGGCTCAATTCCACTGGAGAGCTTCAGTATATCACTGTGGTATGTGTCCAAGCATTGTCTGCCTATTATACTGAAATGGGGAAGATTTTTTGCCTTTCCTTTACCTCTGACATATCTTTAACTAAAAGTTAATGAATTTCTATTTTATTTTATAAATAATATATTACTCATTATTATATACGACACAACTTTTCTAGATAATTACTTAGTCCACATTTCAGATGACCAAATGAGATTCAAAAACATTAAATAAATTCCCCAAATTTATCCAGTAGTTAAGTGGCAAGGCCAGACTTAAAGATAATTTCCAATCAGGAAAAAGATGGTACAATAAAATTAGTATAATACACAAGAGTTTAATGAAAGGATTATCTATAAAGAGATCATGTAGGGAAACTACTAGGGAGAGTGCAAAGCCCTAGTGATAGGATGGAGGAATAGTTATATTCCTATATCTGTAGGCATACGGGAAAAAAACTATTACCAGAAACTGGAAGGAGGGCACTGCATGAAGACCACACTGATAGGAGCTGTGGCTTTTGGCAGTAGAACACAGCTAGATCCAAGACTGCAAGAAAAAGACTGGGTGAATAAACAATCTACAAGAAGCTGAAGAGCAAGAGGAATGTGATAGTTCATGATACTTCGGTGCTTTGTTGCAGGTTAGAACAAGGTGGAAATGAGAGTGGATGTGAATAGACCAGGAAACAAAGAGAAGACATCTAATACAAGAAGACCATCAGATTCCAAAGCCATATATTTAATCACTATACTATTAAGTCATGTTTAAAGAGACATTATATGGTATAAATACTTGTTCAGAAAGTTCAATCTGAAAACTAATGGATAAAAAAACGTAGGATGGAGTTGATGCTGGAAATAGGGAAATCAGGTTGATATGCAATGATCAAAGAGAAAGTACTGAGGACCTTCAATTGTTGTTGCAGAGTGTATGGACTGATCACAATTACACTGTAGAAGTATAATCAATAGCACTTAACAACTAAATCGCAAATACAAGACAAGGGAGAGTTAAAAGGTCCTGTTACAAACATGAGTGTCTTACACAAAAGGACACTATTAAAAGAAACAGATAAAACAGAAAGAGGACTAGGTTTAAAAAGGAACATGATTATTTAATTTGGGGACAGACTGTACTTAAATGTACAGACTGTACATTCTAAAGGAATGTACTAGTGAAAACATCTAGCAAGTTGTTGGAAATGCAGTAATATATCTCTGGGAAGAGGTTAGAATTTAGAATACAGATAAGGAAAGTCATCAGCAAAGAAATAATATTTATAGTCCTGAGTTAGGATAAAAACAAAAACATATAGGGAGAAGTGCTTTCTATAGCATGCAAAATTTAGGTGAAAAGTTAAATTCACTTGAAAGATGTAACAAATTTAACACTATATCTAATAACCTAAGTTCAAAACATATAATGCAAAAATTAACCAAACTTAAAGTACAAATTTAGAAATTTATACTTTAATAAAGTATTATTAAGAGAGAGAGACATTCAACCTATTAATCTTGAGAGACATTTAACCTATTGTATCTATCAAGTAATCTGTAAATTTACAGATGATTAGAATGATACAGTTTAACAAATTAATCTAATGAATATATAGAAAAATACTGTAGTCAAACTCTTCTATAATTCTCTTCAAGAACAGTTGGAAGAAAAAAACAAAACTGAATATTAAATGACCAATGGTAAGAAAAGACAAATGTTCTGCCTCTAGAAGAGACAGCAAATTTGCTTTCACCGTTTTGTTCTATCAGGGCCCTCAGTGGATTAGATGATGCCCAGCCACATTGGTGAGAATGTATTTCTTTACTTAGTCAACCGAATCAAATGCTAGTATCTTCCAGAAAAACCTTCACAAACATATCCAGAAATAATGTTTTACCAGCTATCTGGGGATCCCTTAACCCATCAAGTTAATACATGAAATTAACTACTATACATTCCTAGCAATATATATATATTTAAAAAATTAATTCCCATCAGATAAATTGGACAATGTAAGGAATAAGATTTTAAAACCTTGAGAAGACACAATGTGATGATATCTTCAAGTGTTTAGGACAGGGAAATAACTTGTTTTTTAAAAAGGTGTCGTAAGTATAAACTATAAAAAAGTGATTAAAGTGGAATTGGAATTATTTAATTGTATATATCAAGAAAATATCAAGAAAATGAAAAGACAACTCAAAAAGATATTTGTCACACTTACTCTGATAAAGAATTAACATACAAAATACGTACTTAAAACTTCCTGCCAATTACAAAAAGATCAATAATACATAAGAAACACATAAAAGACACATATACGCAGATTATAAGAAAAAATATAGAGAAAGACACTCAAAATAATGATTAAACAGAGAATACAAGTACTGTGAGATACAATTCACATCTACCATCTTTGTTCCCTCAACTTTTTTTTTTTAAGATTTTATTTATTTATTTATTTGTCAAAGAGAGAGAGAGAGAGCGCGTAAGCAGGGGAAGCAGCAGGTAGAGGGAGAAGCAGGCTCCATGCTGAGCAAGAAGCCTGATGCAGGACTTGATCCCAGCACCCTGGGATCATAACCTAAACTGAAGGCAGACATGTAACTGACTGAGCCACCCAAGTGGCCCTGTTCCCTCAACTTTTGTGGAAAGCTGGCTGAGGAAACTACTCAGCTGCAACACATGGGCTTTCTACTGAGAAGGAAGGGAGACTCAGAGGGCAAAACAAGGGCCCGGAAGTCAAAGCCAAGAGTAATTCCATTTTTTTAATGGGAAGGTATGTAATGATTATTTTTGCTGCACCATTATATGTTAAATTTGTTCCACCATTATATTTGAGTAGTATAGAATAGTCAACTTGTCTCTCTAGTTCCCACATCTTCAGATAAAAAGGAATTAACTGAAAAGCTGTGATCAAGGAACCATAGCTGAGGTTCCCTATTTCCACATACAACTGATTTAGAAAATGAGATCCTAGACGCCAAAGGTGACACTGTAATGGTTTGAAAATCTGGAGGGCCTTGAGAGAGAGGGTGAGTGCATTTCTCACGTGGTAGAGATGTGTACTGTTATAGTCAGAGGAAGGACTGAGGAAGCACATTGTATATTTCAAAAATGGTCTAAGCAATATATCTGATCCCTCATCTAGTTTAGTGATTTAAGCACCTTTTCATGTACTTGTTGGCCACTTGTATGTCTTCTTTGAAAAAAATGTCTATTCAGTTCCTTTGCCCGTTTTTTAAATTGGAATGTTTAGTTTTTTGATATTGAGTTGTAGGAGTTTTATATATTTTGGATATTAATCCCTTATCAGATAAATCATTTAAAAATATTTTCTTACATTCCTTAGGATGCCTTTTTATTTTGTTAATGGTTTCCTTTGCTGTGCAGAAGCTTTTAAACTTGATATAGTCCCCTTTGTTATTTTTGCTTTTGTTGCTGTTGCTTTTGGTGTCAGATCCAAAAAACCAGTAGGAATGATGTCAAGGAGCTTACCATCTATATTTCCTTCTAGGATTTTTTCTTCTTCTAGGATTTTTAAGGTTTCAGGTCATAAATGCAAGTCTTTATTTCATTTTGCATTGATTTTTGTGTATAGTGTAAGATAGCGATCCAGTTTTATTGAATTTGCCTGTGGCCGTCCAGTTTTCCCAACACCGTTTATTGAAGAGACTGTTCTTTCTCATTGTATATTCTTGACTCTTTTGTCCTAAACTAACTCAACACTCATGGGCTTATTTCTGGACTCTACTGAGTTCCACTGATCTATGTATCTGTTTTTATGTCAATACTATACTGTTTTGATTACTATAATTTTATAATATATTTTGAAATTAGAAAGTGTGAGCCTGCCAACTTTGTTCTTTTTTTCAAGATTGCTTTGGCTATTTGGGGTCTTTCATGATGCTATACAAATTTTACTTTTTTTTTTTTTCATTTCCTTAAAAAATGCCATCGGAATTTTAATAGAGATAGCACTGAATCTATAGATTGCTTGGGTTGTATACTTCAACAGTATTTATTCCAAACCATGAGCATGGGATAACTTTCCATTTATTTGTGTCTTCTTCAATTTCTTTCATCATTGTCTTATTGTTTTCAGTGTATAGATCTTTTATCTTGATCTTACTGATAACATAGTCAATTAACATAGAATAGAATAACAAATAACATAGAAAAAACATAGAATATTTTATGTTACATGTATTAAATGCTGTACACTTATAATAAAGTAAGCTAGAGAAAAGAAAATGTTAAAAAAAAACCATAAGGGAAATATATTTACAGTATTATACTGTATTTATTGAAAAAATCCACATATACATGAACAGATGTAGTTCAAACATATGTTGTTCAAGGGCCAAGTATAACGACGACCAGATAAATTAAAATTTTAGAAAGTGGAAAGTTTGTCAGAAGTGGGCTGATAGCAATTGTTTTTTTGGTATTTCTGTTTTTATTTTAACTTCAGCTCATCTTGGACGGAAGATGGGCTGGAGCCCAGGGGACTCATCTATGATTTTGAATGAAGACTGATGGTCAACGTCTGACCAAGCCAAGGGCAGCTTCTGGGGAAGAGACATCCAGCAAAGTTTATAAAAGTTTCCAGAGCCTTGAGTGAACTGGAGACTTGGAGAGACTCTAGAACACAACCAAATTTCCCCTCAAGCTGAATTCAGAAGTTTGGCTGAAAGCTTTTGTAAGGCAGAATGAAAAGTCCCCCAGTCATGGGGTTCTGAGCAAACAGCTACCAGAGGAAGAGAGCCTGAAACAAAACAGGCAAAAGATGAAAGCCCTAATGGGGTACTGGACTGATGCTGAGTCTGAATGGCTTCTTTGCACACACAGTGTGTTCCAATGCTGGGTGCAGTTTGAGGGTAAGGATCCAAAGTCTATCCTGTCAGGTGGCTAATAGGGGCAGGGAAAGCACCAATCATTTTAGCATTCAGAAGCTGTAGCATTCAGAAGATGTAACTTCAGGAACCTCAAACACATGGTCAGTTTTCACTTCAAAACACTGTCCAAATTATGAAGCCCTATGGAATGGGAAGCTAAAAACCTAATTAAAAAACTCTGAAGGTCAGTACTTAATATATCTAGCTGAGCAGAGAAAGATCTGTCAAGTTCCTAAGTCAAAATACACAAGAAAACAAAGGCAACTCGGATACATAATCAGTTTCTTTCAAACTCTTTTCCCAGCTATTTCTCAGCCTAATTCTTGAAGGGACTGAGGTGACCAGAACATTACTCTGCTTGCCCAAAATATGAAAGAAATAATCCTTTCCCTTAGAAGATAATAACATCTATAGTTTCCAGTATTATTTTATAGATACCCTTTATTACCAAATAAAAATCACAGACGTAAACAGTCAAGGTTATTTGAGCAATAATCAAGTATCATACTTAACAGAGAAATTTTAGCACTTTTACCTTTGAGATTGGGAATGAGAAAAAGAAGCCTATTCAAAGTTGTAAATGGAAGTAACAGCCAGCTCAATAAAGCAAATAAAAAAAATATAAGAATTATGAAGTAATAAAAGTGCCCAAGAAATCTATGGATAAATTTTTAAAAATACATGTTGTAAGATTGCAAAATATAAGTTCAATATGCAAAAACATTTTAATTACTATATGCCATCAATAAACAAATAGAAAGTGAAATTTTAAATTATAATCCTGAAAAATATTATCAGAAATAAATTTAATACATGATGTAACAAACCTCTACACTAGAAAATTAAAAAACATTACTGAGAGATATTAAACAAGCACCTGAATAAATGGAAATATCAACTTTGTTCATGAATTAGAATACTTAATATGTTAAAAAAATTAAAATACATGCAAATAATAGATTAAATGAACATGGAATAAAATTTTAATGAGTTATTTCTTGCAAAATAAAATAAAAACTCATTTTCAAATCCACAGAAATACAAATAGTCAAGTATATATACAACATTCCTGAAGAAGGTAACAGAATATATCCTCTCTCAATTCTGTTGTGGAGGTTGTAAGTCTGAAATCAAGGAATCAGCAGGTCTGTGCTCCCATGCTCCAGATAGTACCGTTCCTTGAACTATCACCTTTTGCTGCGTCCTGCATTGCTTAGCTTGTTGACACATCACTTCAATCTCTACTGCTATCTTCACCTTGTCTTCCCCTGCATGTCTATGTCCTTGCCTCTTCTTTTGAGGACACCGGTCATCAGATTAGAGCCTGAAATCCATGATGATTTTGTATTTAGAGGCTTTGTTAATGATATCTTCAAAGACCCTACTTCCAAATAAAGTCACATTCTGAGATTTCAGATGGATGTGAAATTTGGGATAACAGTATTTAAATCACTATACTTAAATTTGTTCTAGGTGCTATAACAAATAATAGATGAAAAGCCTTACCCTGATTTTTTTTTAATTATCTTATAAAAGTGTTTATTGGGCTGAAAGTCTCAACCCATTAGTAGGTCTAGAAGAAACAAAAATTAATGAAATAGAAAAGAATAGCAAATAAATTATAAGACATATAGTAAGAATAAATATTTTTCAGCAAAATTTTGTTTCTGGATTCATATGCACATGTGTGTAGTCTGGAAGTAAATATATTTCTTAGATCGAGTTGTTCCTTAAATGACTTTAAGGTAACTACATCAG